>AYEL01077331.1:0-12855 GCA_000484575.1 Olivierus martensii
AAAAACATTTCGAAATAAAATTTGATAGCAACTTGATAAAATGAGTAATAAAAATTAAAAGATTCAACCGTTGAATAAAAAGATTATTTCATACAATATTATAAAAATTATTTGCGATGACCGAATAAATATTGCCGTATTTTTTAGATTTATATCATAAAACAAAATTACGGATAGTTTAAACAATCAAAGCTTTATAATCGATATGATGTTTTATAAAGTTTTATTAATATTAAAAATAAAAATTTCGCGCGCGAGAGAAACG
This sequence comes from Olivierus martensii, assembly GCA_000484575.1. Lineage (NCBI taxonomy): Eukaryota > Metazoa > Arthropoda > Arachnida > Scorpiones > Buthidae > Olivierus > Olivierus martensii. Next base: position 266 of record AYEL01077331.1, read on the forward strand.
ACGCTTAATTCGAAAAGTTTAGTCAGAAACGTGTCATATGACGTGTGACTTCGTCATAAACTGGTCACGTGATCTGGAAAGCGGGCACTGAGATGGTAATGGCGGTACTCCGCGACAGGATATAATCCGATTGATTATCGTTCGTTGTAAATTATTGAGGATAATTTCAGCAATATTCCATCCCTAAATCGATTAAATATTATGTAAGAAAGGAATTAATATAAAAATTATGAAGTAATTTGCTTTTTTGGGCAGTTCGTATTACGACAGGTTTACCCAATTAAGCGTTTGGGGTAAAAAACTGACGACTTTGCACTTGACAGGCAGGCACTATAACAAACGTTGATAAGAAATTTGGTAACACTGGAGTAGCCGCCTGCATGTCTCAGCTCGTCATATATAGATAGTAAGTAGCAAGCACACTTACATTACATATTTATTCAAAAAATAAAGTAAATTAAAAATCTTTTATTAACAATTACAATCCGGACTATGCGAGGTATTGCTGTACTTAACTCGTTTGAATAAGTACGTTTTATCACGAACAATTCCAACAGCAACATGTTGACGCGTTTACAACATGTTACGACTCAACTTCAGTTGCCACCTGGCTCGTCAGTCTCGTTGCTATCACCTTGGAGTTGCACCTGTATAAACATAAAACATTCAACTCTATAAGTTTTTACAGAGCAATTTCAGTTGCACTTGCGTTTCCGCCACCAGTTGCTCTCTGTATAAACATTTTTTTAATTTTAATTGTTTTTTTTTAAATTGAAAAGACTATAATTTCTTATCGCCATTACCCGGACAAATAAAGACCTTGTATAAAAACTGATTAAGATTTTCAGATAGGGACATTTTTCTACATGTCCCTCAATTGGCCCTTCCAATTTAGTGATTTTAAAAGACGCAAAAATATAATTTAAACTTATAGGGATAAATCCAAAAAATGTTGTAAGCATAATGGGACCATATAAACGTTTGAATTGCATTATTGCGATGATTTGCATTAGAGCCGTGGTACCCTACGTTGGGCGCACGCCCCACAGAGGGACAATTCGAGAATGAGTTATTAACAATGAATTTTTTGTATTTCTTATGGTTATAGGGCCTCGTATACAGTATATAAATATATATTGTAACATATCCACATGGCGATCATCTGGTAACAATGAAGAGGAGGAAAGCCCGCTAATAGAGAAAAGTGGTGAGAAGCAGGAAAAAGTTTAAATAACCATTTACTCCTTACTTCTCCATTATCACCAGCTGATTGCCGTTTATATTATGATTTAAGATAAGTCTGGCGATCTCAGAAGAAAGTAAAAAAGTGTTTAGTGTGCGCATACAATTATTATTATTGAAGGGCCTTGATACATATCACTTCATATTATTATTGTTTTTTAACAATTGCTTAATGATTTCTTTTTCAGCACTTCAACTGTCTTTTATTTTTATTTTTCATGGATGCGATATTCTTTGGAAGCTTGTTTAGACCAAATTAATGGCCTTTTAGGGTTCCTCCACCTGAATAGGGGTTCAGTTTTTGAATAATAAAAATTATATGTCACATGGAGCATCAGGATTTTAGACATGCTTAGGTGGAGCATGGCCAAAAAAAGGTTTGGAACCACTGCATTAGAATATGAAGTTAATCACATTGGCTTCCGAAATAAATTCTTTATTATTCGATGGGCAAAAAAAATTTTATCATTTAATAGTTTTAAGTCTAATTATTAAGTAATTTTCTCGCTTCCGAAATAAATTCTTTATTATTTGATGGGCAAAAAAAATTTTATCATTTAATAGTTTTAAGTCTAATTATTAAGTAATTTTCTTTTGAATATAAATCGTCAAGAGTCAATCGAGTACTAAAATTTAAAAATGTTTAAGACGTGGAATTAATCGATTTGGCTTGTGAATGGTTCATAGGTTGCTATGAGTTTTTTATATATTGTAGAAAACTTTGCTAAATTATTTCACTAGACCCATAATCAAGTAAGTTATATTTAAATTCTTTTTTCCACTTTTATTTTTTTAACATGTTAGTGTACTGGATTTATAACTTTTTTCCTAGTTAAATCACTTCATATTACAATAAAAAAGTTTAAAAATGAATAAAAATTATATATTGTAGAAAACTTTGCTAAATTATTTCACTAGACTCATAATCAAGTAAGTTATATTTAAATTCTTTTTTTCCACTTTTATTTTTTTAACATGTTTGTGTACTGGATTTATATCTTTTTTCCTAGTTAAATCACTTCATATTACAATAAAAAAGTTTAAAAATGAATAAAAAGAATGAATTTTAAATGAGATCTCTCTAAAATAATAGATTAGCTTTTAAAATTAATTTTTATTCGCGATATATTTAATATTGCAGTGCATAAAACTACTTTTCGTTCTAAATATTTTTGTCTTCAAAATTTTTTAATTAAATTTTTAAGTTTTTTAATACGAAACGAATAAAATAATTTTCCGAAAAGAAAAATCGAACTCATAAAAACAATAATGATGGTTTATTCCAACGATATCATTTTTTCTTTCTGCTATATTTTAATACCGAACAACATAGTTTTCATTCAACTCCGACTGAAAAAGTTATAAAATCATTAAAATAAATATACAAAAATAAAAGTAAAGATATACAAATTCATTATAGTATTACAAAAATTCAGTTTTTATTTTCGACATAATTATATTTTACATTAAAGTACGTGGTAGAGATCTCTTCATAAATTACCTTAATAATAAACGTTAATGAGATGGTGACGGAAGCGTAACGTCATACACACAACACATTCGTTAGAAACCAGGTGTGTGATAGAAATACGGTTTTGTTAATCTTGTTTTCTAGTTTTTTAGAAATGAAAAATACATCTTGTAATCAACTTTGGATGTTAGTAATATACTTAAAATATAACAATGCGAGTATTAATGCTTTAATACTCATACTTTGCAATTTTTGTCTGTGGCCTGTTTTATTTATAATTTACTTCTCGAACAACGCGGTCCTCAAACAAGACAACAGCTTAATATTCATTCAGTTGCTTGCTTACACAGGTATAAATCGCCAGAATAGTACAGTATATGTTTATCGTTAACAGCATAGTGCAATTAAGTTTCTTTCGCTTGGAACAGAATGGACTAGTTATAGATGCCGTTTTAAGGCCGTGACACACTGAACGCGACGCGAAGCGAAGCGTAAGAAATTAACTTCGCGCGGTTAGGCGCGATCAATGTGTCTTGGACTAACTCAGGGGTGTCTAATCTTTCGGCTTTCTTGGGCCGCATTTGAAGGAAAAAAATTGTCTCGGGCCGCATATAAAATGTACTAATTCTAACGATAGTTATTAAACAAAAAAGTTAATAAGTAAGGTATCATATATGATATTCACCTTGACAAATAATCAAGAATGTCGTAACATAATGTTCTTTGATTTCTTTTCGTTCAGAAATTTTTTCAAATCATTGAGTGGATCAAGAAGTTTTAATCACTGAAATAAGAAATATTTTAGAAAATGGAAAAAGAAATACTTTTTAAATAAAAAAAACTTTATTAAATACATAAAAAACTCAATGTTTTAAGGAAGTTTACAATTTTATAGTGGGCCGCATGCGGCCTGCGGGCTGTGGGTTGAACAGCTCTGGACTAACTTTTGCCGTGAGGCTACTCGAGTTAACGCGCGTAGCCGTGCGAAAAGAGATGAAAAAATTGAACTTTGACCAATCAGTAAGCGCGAACAATATGGTGCGACAAGACGCGAAGGTAGCAATCAACCAATAACAACGAATGTTTTATATACTTCGAAAATGGAATTCAATTGTATGGTTGGGATTCAGATATAGAATTTGTTTTAGAAGTACAAAAAAAGACCATGTTTATAGGACATGAGATTAAAAGAATACCGAAAATATACGATCATTTCCTTCTAAAATAAAATAAACCACACTCCGGAAACGACCTCTATCGGCAAAGCTATGAAACATGAGAAATAAATCGGCTACAATGTAGACAGACTGCGACGCAATGCAACGCGAAGCGAAGGATGCAAATTTTTTGTTATCTTTGCTTCGCTTCGCGTCGCGTTGTGTTTGACCGTCTTTAGAGTATATAAGTTTGCGTAATGTGTATACATTTATATTTAACTTTCTTTTCGTTTGAAACAACTTTTTCTTATGATATTATTTTATTTTTCAGAATCATCAGAATTCATGTGATAGTAAAATACTAATTTTTTGTGATTTATATTTTATTAATAGAAGTTTGTATTATTCCACACATAAAATCGCAAGTAATCTGTTGGATAATAAAAATATATTGGAAGCTGTTATTTACTATCTTATGTTCTCTTTCACCACCCATTTATGATGCAAAGGCACCAACTGTTTAATAATAATTACTGAATTATATACTTCATAAAATATTTTTCTGGTAATAATATTGCCGTAAAAAAATATTAATACATTTAATAATTATTTGACCATTTTATTTAAATAAAAATTTAATAAAAATTTGGTACCTTAAAATATATCGTAGTGTGAAAGTTATTTACTGTCACTATATAATTTTTATGCAAAAATATGCATAAATTATTTACTTATTTATATGTATATTTTATACCTTCTTCTGTCACTATATATTTTTATGCAAAAATATGCATAAATTATTTACTTATTTATATGTATATTTTATACCTTCGTTAAAGAAAATTCATTCGCCATCTGTGTTGATATTTATTTTCTATAAAATAAACTGTACACAGTATTTTCTACGTTTTATCCAACATATATTCGAATTCTTTTCATTTTAGAGTGCTCTTGCTATCGCAGGAACAGGAAACAGCAAGTCGTTCTTGCCAGACTCCGCATTGGGCATAGCCGGCTCACGCATAGGCATCTTTTAATGGGCGAAGCCCAACCTACTTGTGACCGTTGTCACTGTCCTCTTACCATCAAACACATTTTAATTGAGTGTTCCTATTTTAGTGCCGAACGTTTACGGCACTTTAATCAATCTTCCTCTAATCTTACAGCCCTTATTGGCAAAGATTTTAATTCTACCGGCGTTTTTGCCTTTTTTTCAGATATATGTGTTTTACATTATATTTAATTGTTATTTTACTTTATTGTTGTTTTATTTGTTATATGATGGTTTACAGTACCTTATATATTTATTATTTGTCTCTTGATTCTCTTTTACAATATTATCTTTGGCTATTTACACCATTTGTTATTTTTTCGTTTTGTTTTCATTTTATTTTTTTATGTTCGTTTTGTTGCATAAATTCCTTAAGAGTATTTTATTTATGTACTTACTGTTATTTTACTTGTTTTACCCTCTGTCTGGCGCAGTTTGGCCTATGAGGCCCTTGCGCCAATAAACCCCAACAAACCAAACCAAACCAATCATTCTAGAGTGCAGATGTTTAGATTCATCTAAAAATTTATTCTGAATGCGGTTTTGTTATATAAAATTGGATTTATAAATCACAATAAAGATTAATTGTGTATATTTTCTCTAGTATAAGAACCTTATCATCAAGTTATTTAATAATATCTATATGATAAATAGATAAAGCTGTCTAATCATATTTTTTATTGATTTTAAATAATAGTAATTATCATTAATATGTAAGTATAATTGTTTAAATAATGAGTTGCACCAATAATGACTGGGCCCGAAACTGAACCTCCAGAAAATTGCATGTATGGGTCTCGGAATTGAATCTGGTCTATGATGATAAGTGATTGGTTTAACACGTGATTTATGTGTTTGTTCTATAACTAATTTTAATATTATATCATCGTGACACGCTAATACTGTATAACGTATGTTCTGACATACGTATGTTTTTGAATTGCATAAAGTTTCGCTAATCGATCAATTTATGTAATTCGGCGACTGCCTGTATTACTAAAAGCCTTATGAAATAAAGGAACTATGCAAAGTTGGATTCCATATTTCAGCTTTGGGGATCAACGGTGAAGATGCAAATTAAAATATTTAATGTACGAAAGATGCTTATGATTTTCCAATGAATCCAAAAGAATAAAGTTCAAAATTTTAAATTAGAAGTTAATTCCCAATTTTGTCTTGACTGCGAGGACAAAACTGTGAGCTTACACAGACAAAACAAGCTATCAAACGGATGATGCAAACAAAAGAATTAAAATTGTAAAAATTGCCATGGAGGTGCAATCAAAAACAAAAAAAACCGAGGGCAAAAGAAAAAAATTTGAAAATTCACAATTGGGAGCCAATATCAGATTAAGTTAAGTTAGTTTTGTTAAGCCGCCATATTCTCATTGAATATTCTTTATCTAGCATCGGCCACTTAAGAGCCCATCACCCATTATGGGGTCAACCATTATGGGGTCAAGAATGGACCAGACCTGGAGCCTTCCTGTCTCCACTGAGGTGTGGGACCCAGATTTGAACCCGAATCCTTCAGGGTGATAAGGCCACAAGTTTACCACTTAAACCAAATCTCACTGAGATTTATATTATTTTACATGTGATTATTAACAGGCATTTTAAAAACAAACTAAATTAAAAAAAAATTATTTTTTATTCAAATATAAAGAATAGGTTAAATATTAGAAATTCTTGCTTATGGCATTTAATTTTCGTTGTTCGCATTATTTGTGAACTGTATCATGAAAATTATTTTTTATTCAAATATAAAGAATACGTTAAATATTAAAAATTCTTGCTTATGGCATTTAATTTTCGTTGTTCGCATTATTTGTGAACTGTATCATGAAATAAATCGTGTAGAAGGAAAACACATTTAATTTTTTATTGAATATGTTTCATTCTGAGTACAACATATTTGATTTATTATAAACTCAACGAATTTACAAAAAATAACAAATTTATTAAATAATTTTAGTTTTTCATTTTTATACATAATTTAAAACATTATCGGTGGAGCAAGAACTTTGTGTGAAATTTAATTTTTATTTTTCTGTAATTGAACTAGAGGTTTATAGATGCACTGATGGCAATTAAAATATCGACCATAATCTATTCTATATTTGTTAGTTCAACAATAACTTTTAATTATAATATATAATGTTGCAGGAAAGTTTAATTGTAGTAAACGAAACTACCACTAGTGAATTAATAAATATAATAATATTTTCTATATATTTTTATTAATATATAAGTATTTAAGTTTTAATTAAAAATTAAAACTTATATTAATTTTTTTTTTTGCAAACTGCTATAGTAAGCACTATTTGCTTTGTGCTGCAACTTTATGACGTCTATAATAATAACTATCTGCTTATTTATTATTGTCATATTTAATTGTTACTTTTCGGATAAACAAAATTCTATGGGTTAATTTCATATCGAGTTAATATATTTATCACTTATGTATTATTGTAATAAATCAAATCTTGTTAATTAATAATAATTATTACCTTATATTTGATTGATAGACCTAGGTTTTAAAAAGCTTTTATGTAGAACGATGTAATAAATATAAATTGTCCTTGAACTCCATAGGCAAGTTTTTACAAGTTTTTTTTTGTAAAATTATTTTTGTATCTTTTAAATAAGAAAAATTGCATATATGTATTGACAATAAAGATAGTTCGAACCCACCCAAAGATGAATTCAATATTTTCTCTTTCGTTTTTAATTATAAGAATAGCATAAGAATTATCAGCTTATTCATGAATGTAACTCAACAATATTATTTTTACTTAAATCACGTAATAATCATAGAAGTTGAATGATGATAATTGTTAATACAGTCGATTCCGCTTAATTGGGGAAGCTGCTTTTTTGAGCCAAATCTCAAAGAACGGAAACCAAAAAAATAAAGTACAGGTATCCCTCCTATAACACGGTAGATAGGTTCCTGAAAAAGAGCGTGTTGTGTGAAACCGTATTATATGAGATCCAAAGTCAATACAAAAAGGAGAGATACGTTCCAAACTCAATGAAAAATAAATAACTTTCTTTAATTCCACATAAGAACTTAATTTTTTATTAAGAAGAAGTATAAAGAGAAAGAAAAAATTATATACGTAAGACCGTAAAAAAATAATATACATCAAACCAAAGGAAAGAAAAAAGCCTATATAACATTCATTTAATAATTATATCTTCTTTACCGCTGTTTATTAAAAATGAGAACTTTTTTCTTTTTAACAATATCAGTTTCATTTTCTGAACTTTTTCCCACATTTAAAGTTTGTGTATCTTCTGTATTCTACAAAATCTATAATCTAATCCGTTACAACCCGCTAGAAAACAATCGTTCCATGAATAAAATGTTTTTCTTCTCTTTTACATTCCTCTATTGAAGAATAAAAACGTACTTTTTATCCAAGAACTGTACGTTTGGAACATAAAATACTCAAATGGCGACAATTAACGCAATTACAAAATTAATTCAATTTCAAATCAAAATCGAAAATAGACTGCATATTTTCCTCTCACGGCAAACTAGCAAAATTGCATTTATGACTAATTTTAGCAAAGTATTTACCAATGATTGAAATTTTGTCTCTCTAGTATGGATTTACAAACATTAATGAAAATGCTTTGTGTTGTAAGAGAGTAAACATAATTTTCTAAATGTGTTAAGTAAATTTGAGAGTTTCCGCAATTTCAAATTGTGTTGGAGCAAAACCGTGTTGTAGGAGAACGTGTTATAGGAGGAATACCTGTAATACATAATTTAAACGCTTTTCGCTTAATTGGGACAGTAGCAGAAAAGAAATTTTGCAATTTTTGACATATTTTAGAAATTTTTCGAAAGTATATCAACACTACGTACACTAATATTTGGCAACAGTAGCGTGATGCGAATCAGTTATTTATCGTCGTGCTCTGGCAAGTATGCGTCTGCTTAAGAATCTACCATAACTATACCTAGCGATATTCATTTACAGTGTCGATTTTTTTTTAAATCTTTGCCAAGATGCCAAGAAATGATTTTACCCTTTCAAGTAAAATTGCTTTGCTGGATAAATTAAAAGGCAGCCATTTAATGCAAGCCGTCGTAGACTTGCTGATATAGCTGGTGTACCAAAATTAAAAGACAGACTACACTTGATGCATTTTTGCAGAATTAAAATTTGAAATTGTAAAATTTATCATGTATGTATGATTTTTTATTCACTATTTATAGTACAAATATTTTCTGTATTTTGGTTTAATAAAGCATTAAATAGGTATTTAATTATTATTTCGGCCGGATGGCTGCGTGGTAAAGCTGGGGCTTACCACCCTGGAGGATCGGGGTCCCACACCTCCAGTTTTTCAGGAGGGGTTCGGGTCCGGCCTGTTGAACCCCATACTTCAACCATCCAGTTGACCCCATCATGGGTGTTGTCCAGCCTGTGATGGGCGCTATAAGTGGCCGCCGCCAGATACGATGGGCGGACTTCAAAAAAAAATTCGTTCCGGAGGGGGCGGTCGATAACCTCCGGTGGCTGGTACGTCAGGCAGGCGTCTATCCCGTATGGGTGGGTCTGGGAATCTTCGTTCCGGGGTTGACGGACTATAACCTCCGGCGTCAGGTATACGTTGTTCCTGGGCTGGTGGTGGTTGAGCTCCGATAACTGGTCTGGTTCTCGGAGGATCGCCGCTTCGATTACTCTGTAAACTCATAAATTTAAATTTGTTATGTATATTTATGTAAATGAAGCAACACGGGACTGTAAGTCACTTGATATAAAAGCCTATGCAATCAACGACACAACGAGGTGTTGTATTACATAAGGTTGGCTAAGTAACATTGGAATTCTTGTAAAGATCGACGATTGTCTTGAAGTTTGTATCGATGGTGAAGGTAATAGAGTTAAGTAGTATTTAATATTTCTCTTTTTTGTGAATAATTGATTGTTGATAGTTGAATTGGATTAAACAAGTTTTGTTGTTTATTTGATTGTTGCTTTATTATCGTTTCAATAAAGCATTTATTAACACTTTTGTAAGTGTTTTGAGTCTAATAAATTTATAGTTTTTTTATTATCTTACTTGTTTGAGAATTTCTTCAGTTTATTAGCATAAGTTTCGAACATTGTTTTGTTCGTTCTAATTCTAACACTTAATAGGTACTTATAGTTGTAAGTTCCGGTTTCCAGTTTTGTCTTGCCAGTTAAATGCTAATTGTTGTTAGATTATTTTGAAGTTAATTATTTTTAAGTTAGAGTTTAAAGACCTGAGCTCAGGCCAAACTCTGGATTGCAGAGTCGTTAGAACCTTAGTTTGTAATTTAATATTATGGTTTTTCGTTAAAATTCGTGACTTTGCAAATCATTCATTTCTCCTAAATTTCACCACAATCATTAAATTGAATGATTAAGATATATTTTAGCTTAATTTAACAGAAGTAACCATTATTTTCTTATTATCTACAATATTTTTTAATTTTAAGCATTTTATAACTGATTTTATGAAAACTTGATTTTTTTTTTCAAAAAATTTCCGAAATATCATTCATTGAATTGCATAATCAGAATAACTTTGATAGATTAGACTATAATATTGACAGAATGGGATAAAAAAAAAATCCAAATTCTGTTAAGCTATTTGAATATAAACAATGTTTGTTTACATATAATTTTAAAAAGTATTTAAGCAACTGAAGAAATTTAGAAACCACTGTCAAAAGGATGTATTTTCAATGAATACACACAAAAATGATTTGCAAAACCTGGATTAATAAAATCAGTATTGAATTTTTTTTAACTCATTTTTAATTGTTTTTTTATCATTTTTGTTCCATTTCCTTGATGTCTATCATTATTAAAAGCATTCAACACATTAATTGGCTAATTTAAAGGACTTTTAAAAGACTGAAGCTCTAGCTTATTTAAGAAAAGACTCAAATTTTGATTATCATTTTATTTTCAAGAAAACTTGAACCTTCATAATTGAGCTGACTCAAGCCAGCAACTCTATTCAAGTTATTGAAGTAGAAATAAATATCTAAATAATGAAAATTTTTTACTAATACAATTTGAGGACTTGTATACAAAAAAAATTTATTAAAATATTAGAGATATTAGAGATTATAAATTAAAATATAAATATTAAAATATTAGAGAAATTACAGATTATAAATTATTATATAGAACAAAATGTATATCCATTATTCATTAAGAAAAAACTGCTTATACTCTTATTTAAACTTATAATGAATGATAAAAGCACAATTAGCAGCAGAGAAAACATCATCTTCAAGATAATAATTTAATAAAGCAAGAATTTATACATAAACAAACAAACGTTTTCGGCTATTTAGAGCCATCTTCAGGTTCTTATATTTATTCGTTATTAATGTTCCAGAATCCTAAATTGTTCTGAGAACATTCTTTGTTCTAATATCATTTGAATTAATATAAGCCAGACGCATTACATACTTACCAATCTGAGTAAAACCGTAACTATGGTTACTTAATGTCAATATGTACAGCATCTACTAATAAAGAAATACACTTAAAATGTCAGTTTTTCATCTTAACTGCATATTCCTATGCTTTTGATACTCCTACTGCTTTCATTCAATAAATCCTCATTATCTTGTCTCCTCATAATCTCTAATGTTTCCATCATATATTTATGTTCATTCTTCTCAAATTTCTTAATTATCCTAGCTTTATCCCACAATATTTTTATATCGTTTTGGTAGGCTTCTACTGCTATCACTGTATTCAAGTTTCCCTTTGCGATATCTCTTTTATGTTCTATCAGTCTTTGTTCTAGAGTTCTTGCTGTGACCCCTATGTATTTTGAATACTTACTGTTTTGCTCATTCTTCACTGGTATTTCATACACACCTCTTCTTTCTGATTCATCCAAGGGTTGTTTATCATTTCTTAAACTATTATATACCATCAGAAGCCTTTTGTTTGCTATCTTCTTGTCTTGGGTTTCTATCAGTTTTCTTATAAACGGGTTCGTTCCGGGGTTGACGGACTATAACCTCCGGCGTCAGGTATACGTTGTTCCTGGGCTGGTGGTGGTTGAGCTCCGATAACTGGTCTGGTTCTCGGAGGATCGCCGCTTCGCTCTTGTTCAAGGCTGTGTATTCTGGCTGTCAAATCGTTTATCAGAGATACCATCGTAATCCAAGTGTCAAGAGGAACAGTAATAGTCTCGGAAGCCATCGTACTAAAGAGGTGATTAAGATCAGTAAAATTGTAAAAGTGACAATTCCACAATTGAACAAAAAGACAACCACCAAATGAACTTATTAAACCAATTCAAAACTTAACACTACCACAATTGGTAGCCCCTGATCAGGCGCCAATTGCAAAGTCGCGGTTTAGAACGAATGCAATAATTCCAATTATAAGCTAAACCTAACGGCTAACGACTCCGCAAATTCCAGAGTTCGGCCTAAGCTCAGGTATTTTTCTAAGTATTTATAAAACAATCTAACAACAACGGAAAGTTTAACTGACGAAACGAAACTAAATATCGGAACTTACACTGAAAGTACCGATTAAGTGTTAGCAATAAAAAGAACAAAAAACGATGTTAGAACTTACACTAATAAATTGAAGAGAATACAAAAAAGTTAGATAATAAGAAAATATAAATTTATTAGACTCAAAAA
>AYEL01077332.1:0-25311 GCA_000484575.1 Olivierus martensii
TCTTCCGATTAAATAAAAAAAACTTTATTAAATACATAAAAAATTCAATGTTTTAAGGAAGTTTACAATTTTATAGTGGGCCGCATGCGGCCCGCGGGCTGTGGGTTGAACAGCTCTGCACTAACTTTTGCCGTGCGGCTACTCGAGTTAACGCGCGTAGCCGTGCGAAAGGAGATGAAAAAATTGAACTTTGACCAATCAGCAAGCGCGAACAATATGGTGCGACAAGACGCGAAGGTAGCAATCAACCAATAACAACGAATGTTTTATATACTTCGAAAATGGCGGAAGTTCAATTGTATGGTTGGGATTCAGATATAGAATTTGTTTTAGAAGTACAAAAAAAAATTAACTTCGCGCGGTTAGGCGCGATCAATGTGTCTTGGACTAACTCAGGGGTGTCTAATCTTTCGGCTTTCTTGGGCCGCATTTGAAGGAAAAAATTTGTCTCGGGCCTATACGATAATTTCCTTCTAAAATAAAATAAACCACACTCCGGAAACGACCTCTATCGGCAAAGCTATGAAATATGAAAAATAACTCGGCTACTATGTATACAGACTGCGACGCAATGCAACGCGAAGCGAAGGATGCAAATTTTTTATGTTATCTTTGCTTCGCTTCGCGTCGGGTTGTGTTTCACCGCCTTTAGAGTATATAAGTTTGCATAATGTGTATACATTTATATTTAACTTTCTTATCGTTTGAAGCAACTTTTTCTTATGATATTATTTTATTTTTCAGAATTCATGTGATAGTAAAATACTAATCTCAATGTTTTAAGGAAGTTTACAATTTTATAGTGGGCCGCATGCGGCCTGCGGGCTGTGGGTTGAACAGCTCTGGACTAACTTTTGCCGTGAGGCTACTCGAGTTAACGCGCGTAGCCGTGCGAAAAGAGATGAAAAAATTGAACTTTGACCAATCAGTAAGCGCGAACAATATGGTGCGGCAAGACGCGAAGGTAGCAATCAACCAATAACAACGAATGTTTTATATACTTCGAAAATGGAATTCAATTGTATGGTTGGGATTCAGATATAGAATTTGTTTTAGAAGTACAAAAAAAGACCATGTTTATAGGACATGAGATTAAAAGAATACCGAAAATATACGATCATTTCCTTCTAAAATAAAATAAACCACACTCCGGAAACGACCTCTATCGGCAAAGCTATGAAACATGAGAAATAAATCGGCTACAATGTAGACAGACTGCGACGCAATGCAACGCGAAGCGAAGGATGCAAATTTTTTGTTATCTTTGCTTCGCTTCGCGTCGCGTTGTGTTTGACCGTCTTTAGAGTATATAAGTTTGCGTAATGTGTATACATTTATATTTAACTTTCTTTTCGTTTGAAACAACTTTTTCTTATGATATTATTTTATTTTTCAGAATCATGTGAATTCATGTGATAGTAAAATACTAATTTTTTGTGATTTATATTTTATTAATAGAAGTTTGTATTATTCCACACATAAAATCGCAAGTAATCTGTTGGATAATAAAAATATATTGGAAGCTGTTATTTATTATCTTATGTTCTCTTCCACCATCCATTTACGATGCCAAGGCACCAACTGTTTAATAATAATTACTGAATTATATACTTCATAAAATATTTTTCTGGTAATAATATTGCCGGTAAAACATTAATACATTTAATTATTATTTGACCATTTTCTTTAAATAAAAATTTAATAAAAGTTTTGTACCATGAAATATATCGTAGTGTGAAAGTTATTTACTGTCCCTATATATTTTTATGCAAAAATATGCATACTGTCACTATATATTTTTATGCAAAAATATGCATAAATTATTTTCTTATTTATATATGTATATTTTATATCTTCGTTAAAGAAAATTCATTCGCCATCTGTGTTGATATTTCCATGAAATATATCGTAGTGTGAAAGTTATTTACTGTCCCTATATATTTTTATGCAAAAATATGCATAAATTATTTCCTTATTTATATGTATATTTTATATCTTCGTTAAAGAAAATTCATTCGCCATCTGTGTTGATATTTTTTCTATAAAATCAGCTAAACACACGATTTTCTACGTTTTATCCATGTTTTATCCAACATATATTCGAATTCTTTTCATTCTAGAGTGTAGATGTTTAGATTCATCTGAAAATTTATTCTGAATGCGGTTTTGTTATATAAAATTGGATTTATAAATCACAATAAAGATTAATTGTGTATAAGAACCTTATCATCAAGTTATAATATCTATATGATAAATAGATAAAGCTGTCTAATCGTATTTTTTATTGATCTTAAATAATACTAATTACCATTAATATGTAATTATAATCGTTTAAATAATGAGTTGCACCAATAATGACTAGGTCCGAACCTGAACCTCCAGAAAATTGCACGTGGTTGGACCACACCAACGATTCTCGGAATTGAATCTGGTCTATGATGATAAGTGATTAGCTTAACACGTGCTTTGTGTGTGTTTAAATAATGAGTTGCACCAATAATGACTAGGCCCGAACCTGAACCTCCAGAAAATTGCACGTATGGTTCTCGGAATTGAATCTGGTCTATGATGATAAGTGATTAGCTTAACACGTGCTTTGTGTGTTTGTTCTATAACTAATTTTAATATTATATTATCGTGACACGCTAGTACTGTATAACGTATGTTCTGACATACGTATGTTTTTGAATTGCATAAAGTTTCGCTAATCGATCAATTTATGTAATTCGGCGACTGCCTGTATTACTAAAAGCCTTATGAAATAAAGGAACTATGCAAAGTTGGATTCCATATTTCAGCTTTGGGGATCAACGGTGAAGATGCAAATTAAAATATTTGATGTACAAAAGATGCTAATGATTTTCTAATGATTACAAAAGAATAAAGTTTAAAATTTGAAAGTAGAAGTTAATTTCCAATTTTGTCTTGACTGTAAGGACAAAACTGTGAGTTTACACAGGCAAAACAAGCTATCAGACGGATGATGCAAATAAAAGAATTAAAATTGTAAAAATTGCCATGGAGGTGCAACCAAAAACACAAAAAAAACCGAGGGCAAAAGAAAAAATTTGAAAATTCACAATTGGGAGCCAATATCAGATTAAGTTAAGTTAGTTTTGTTAAGCTGCCATATCCTCATTGAACATTCTTTATTTAGCAGATGCCACTTGTAGAGTCCATCACCAATGATGGGGTCAACCAGATGGTTGAAGAATGGGGTTTAACAGGCCAGACCTGGACTCTTCCTGAAAAACTGAGGTGTGAGACTCAGATTTGAACTCGAATCCTTCAGGGTGATAAGGCCACAAGTTTACCACTTAAACTAAATCTCACTGAGATTTATATTATTTTACATGTGAATATTAACAGGCATTTTAAAAACAAACTAAATTAAAAAAAAAATTACTTTTTATTCAAATATAAAGAATAGGTTAAATATTAGAAATTCTTATTTATGGCATTTAATTTTCGTTGTTCGCATTATTTGTGAATTGTATCATGAAATAAATCGTGTAGAAGGAAAACAGATTTAATTTTTTATTGAAAATGTTTCATTCTGAGTACAACATAACTGATTTATTATAAACTCAAAGAATTTACAAAAAATAATAAATTTACCAAATAATTTAATTTTTTCATTTTTATACATAATTTAAAACATTAGCGGTGGAGCAAGTTGTTTATGTGAAATTTAATTTTTATTTTTCTGTAATTGAACTAGAGGTTTATAAGTGCACTGATGGCAATTAAAATATCGACCATAATCTATTCTATATTTGTTAATTCAACAATAAGAAATGTATCCTAAATATAACTGTTAAATAAATATAAATAATAAAATTATATTTTTTTCAATGATTTTATTCAATTTAAATTTTTATGTTACAAATGAAGTCGTAATAATTTTCCCCATTGTATTTTTGTTTGACGTGAATGAACCGAACCTCGCCTATGTAAAGAAAATCACAGAAATATAAAATCATAGTTACATGGGCATTATTCCATGATTTAATTGTTTGAAAAGTTTTATTGAACGCGGGATTACAAACTCATGTATAATTTTATTGTACATGGATAGTTAAATCGCCATGGAATCTGTTATAACACAGGGCGGCCAATTTTAGAGAGAATTACTGGCAGATGAACGTAACTGATAATGTCAATTGAAAGGATGAAAAATGGGGTTCAACCAGCAGGGCTCTCAGATCTCTCTGAAAATCTAGAGGGGTGGGCCTTAGTATTGAAATCGAATCTTCTAAGAGGGTGAGCAAATGATTTACCATGGGGACTGGAGGTATTGGACTAGGTAATTGAACCGGAACTTCAGGATGAAAACATAGCATGCTATTACAGAATATCCCTTGTTCATAATTAATTTAAATACAAAAACTTTTCGCAGTTTCATTAAACTGTACAGTCCTATGGATAAATGTGGATCCCACACCTCCAGTTTTTCAGAAGAGTTTTGGGTTGAGTGATCTCACGTGGTTGTTGTCCAGTCTGTGGTGGATTCTATAAGTGGTCGCCGCAACACCTGAAGTTTTTCAGGCGGTATCTAGCCTGGGTCCGTTGAACCCCATCCTTCAACCATCCGGTTGACCCCATCATGAGTGCTGGCCACCTGTGATGGGCTCTATAGGTAAATATATACAGAATATCCTATGAGGATATGGCGGCTTAATATGACTAAACTAACCAATTGAAATATAAATTTTTGATTCGATGTTGAATTGTTATTTTAGTTTGATTTAAAATTGAATCCACAGTAGAAGGAGGAGGAGGACTAATGTTTTCTTCGATTTCGTCTTTTACCATTGAAACTATAAACAAGTTCTTTTGGTTTATGAACCAAATGTTTATATCCTGAGAGCAGTTAACTCATCAGTTTTACATTTGAATCATCGGATAAATGATTTCTTTCTAATGATTTTGTAATTTCATCTAAAATTCTACTCAGCTGTTTTATAAGACTGTTTTTAAGCCATTCATCTAGTTTCTATTAACTTTTCTTAAATCCCAAGCAAATAATGGAGCGAGTATTAATGGAATTCTCTTATATTAATTAAAATTTTATTTTTTTATTTAGGGGATATTTTTATTAAATAATTTAATATGGGGGAGAGATGTTAACACTGCAGTCGGTCCTTTTTCTACGAGGTCCTGTACAGGTGGTGGGAGGGTGATGTCACCTACAACGACAGCTACGTCCTGGAACGTAAGTTTAGGTTTGTCTCTACCATTAACTTGTCTATAGATAATCCATTTTATCTTCTTTATGTATCTCCTTCTTAACGTAGATTTCTTCTTCTTCTTTTGGTTCTCTAATTGAAGAATGTCTTCCATAATATCTGGGCCATATCATTTTATGATTTTTTTTAATTATAACTAAAGATTATATTAAAATTAAAAAATAAAGGCCAAAGTAAAAAATATTGATATTATCAGTAAGTCTAGAATAGTTTAGAACTACTTGTTCCTTCATATCATAAATGCCAGTGTTTCCAAAGTTACTTGTATTGTTCTGGAAGATTGTCTTAATCATGATCATTACTAATGATACTTTTTCTTTAATTTTAGCATTTGTATAATTATAATATAATATAATATAATGACCTTAAGGCGGCTTAATCTAAACTAACCTAACCTAATGCTACGTTTCCACGGGACAGTTAAGGCTGTATTCCACTTGTCTACTTTCAGCGGTAACGGCCAGCGACAGCGGCCGTTGCTATGGAAACAATCCCACAATCCACCGCTTCAGCGACACGCCGCTAGATTCAACATGTTGAAAATTTGACGCTATCGCTTAACTTTGCCGCTTTCAATTTCCAATGATAAGACAGTATTTGTATGACGATGGCTATGGTTATGCAGTGGTCTTATTGATACATGCATACAAATACTGTCTTCATTGGATATTGAAAGCGGCAAAGTTAAGCGATAGCGTCAAATTTTCAACATGTTGAAATCTAGCGGCGCGTCGCTGAAGCGGTGGATTGTGGGATTGTTTCCAAGCAACGGCCGCTATCGCTGGCCGTTACCGCTGAAAGTAGACAAGTGGAATACAGCCTTTAAGTCTTGTTTTCGTCGGCGACGTCGAAGTTAGAAACAATTCATAAGTTTATACTTCGACATTATCTATAACGCAGAGTAACCGACGCGAAGTTGACAACCTAGAACGAGTTGTAGGTTTAAACGTTATGGTTATACAATAATGCTTTGCGATCTGATACAAGATGGCAGTGCTTAAATCAAGGTCTTTGGTTCAAATAGCAATGTTGAAATTTTTATTTACATTTAAATATTACTCATTTATATAATACTAACTATAAACGAGCAAATTAGAACGCAGCGTGACAGACGTTTTAGGCGCTAACGAAAGGTTAGCTTCGTCGGACTATAAACAAGCCTTTAATCACAGTTAACTTAACTGGCGTTAAAGTTGATCACAATTATCTTTCTCCGTGATAAAAGTGCTGTTTACATGTGCTAACAATTAAACAGGTTATGACGTATTGCCACTGATTCCGTTTCTGGTAGGATCTTTCGTTAATCGTTAACGTTATTCGTCCTACGGTAAGACCGCGCAAGTGCAGATGGTCTTTCATGTGATTTTAACGTTTATCGTAACCAAAGTGCCGCTAGATATCGCTGCTTCGCTTTAAGATTACTCTTGTAACTAGTGATGGGCGAAATGATTCTTTTCAATGAATCGATTCATTTGATTCAATTCATTTAATCATTAAACAAATATTGTTAATATAATGAATTTCTGCGTATATGTGATCCAATTTTAAATTTATTAAAAAAAATTAAATAAACATTGTTTTTGTAATCTAAAAGTTCACGATTAGCAGCATTTAATACGCATGAAGAAATGTAATCAGTTGAATTTCGAATATAATGATTCACGTGATTAAAAATCATGGTCAATAAGCACTGGATATATATTATAATTTTATTAAATAATTATTTGTATTATGAAGTAATTATCCACTTCATTGACGTTTTCACTTCATCATTCATCATAAAAAATTTTTTCGGTGTCTTGATGTTTTCCTAAGCATCATTTTTAACATGAATTTGTTATTTTAATCTGTATATCTTGCTATTATTGAAATATTGTAATGCTAAAATAATTACTTTTTTAATTAATAATGAAATGATATTATTGTTGATGAATATTATTCAACTTTTAAGAATTTTACACGAGATGACATTTGAAACGAGCCACATAATGTACAGTATATTCTATACAACTGGAGAAGGAATTATGTTATAAAAAATTTTTACGATGTTTTGATGTTTTCCTAAGCATCATTTTTAACATGAATTTGTTATTTTAATCTGTATATCTATTGCTATTATTGAAATATTGTAATGCTAAAATGGTAAAATAATTACTTTTTTAATTAATAATAAAATTATATTATTATTGATGAATATTATTCAACTTTTAAGAATTTTACACGAGATAACATTTGAAACGAGCCACATAATGTACAGTATATTCTATACAACTGGAGAAGGAATTATGATTAATAGGCCCCTACTGAAAATAAAAATTAATTTAGCAAAGGGTTACATCATATAAAAAATTATCTTAGCGAAATATTGCATACGCGATGAATATTGACGAACAAATTTGATAAAAATAATAGATTTTTATTTATGTTTTAAATAATTTGATTACATAGTATAAATGTAACAAGTAATCAAGAAATAATCAGGAGAACAAATTTGCCACATTGATTTAAATAATAAATTTACATTTGGCAAAAAAATATTATAATTACCAACTATTAACAACACATGACAAGGATAACCATATTTCAGTAAGAGTCGATAATAAAATGGCTTCTGTTATCTGCATTCTCTCATCCAGATTGGTCGAATATTTTTATTATTGCGTTGTTATTAGCTGATAAATTTCGCTTATTGGTAGGTTTATTAATTAGTAAAATAATTTCCGGTGTGGGCGTTCAAAGAATCTGCTATATAAAGAACGATTTCTTTGTCCAAAGCCAACAATTCCTTTTGCCTGCTTTCCAAGAAAATTCCGTAAAACGGTTCAAAATGAATTATTTGGTATTTTTTAGTTTGGCACTTCTTCTAATGACAGCATTTTCGCTGCTTTCCCAGAAAATTCCATAAAACGGTTCAAAATGAATTATTTGGTATTTTTTAGTTTGGCACTTCTTGTAATGACAGGTAAGATTTACATATTCATAGAATAAGTCTTACAAATATTGTAGTTGGCCGGATATCCGCGTGGTGAAGCTTTGAATCTTCGGCTTACCATCTGGTGGATCCGGATTCAAATCCGGGTCCATCACCCTCAGATTTTCAGCAGGGGACCAGGCCCAACACGTTGAACCATATCCTTCAACCGTCCGGTTGACCCCATCAAGGGTGGTGGCCAGCCTGGTATGGGCTCTCTAAAAGGCCGCCGCCCACATGTGGAAGATCCGGATTCAAATCCGGGTCCATCACCCTCAGATTTTCAGCAGAGGACCAGGCCCAACCTGTTGAACCACATCCTTCAGCCATCCGGTTGACCCATCAAGGGTTGCAGTTGGCCGGATATCCGCGTGGTAAAGCTTTGAATCTTCGGCTTACCATCTGGAGGATCCGGATTCAAATCCGGGTCCATCACCCTCAGATTTTCAGCAGGGGACCAGGCCCAACACGTTGAACCATATCCTTCAACCGTCCGGTTGACCCCATCAAGGGTGGTGGCCAGCCTGGTATGGGCTCTCTAAAAGGCCGCCGCCAGATATAGAATATCCCATCAGGATATGGCGACTTAATCTAATTAACCTAACTTAATCTGATGAATATTGTATATGGTATTAAGATTTTTTTGGACTGCAAAATATTCCATTCTTGTAAACTCTAATTAACCTAACTTAATCTAATGAATATTGTATATGGTATTAAGATTTTTTTGGACTGCAAAATATTCCATTCTTGTAAACTATGAAAAAATGGAAAATTCGTGTTTGCAGGATATAGTCTTCAAAAGATTCATGACTGTGACCTGCAAACATCAAATTTGATGATTCTAATTTAATGTTTTCTACCACATTTTATAATTTTATTAATAGAGTTATTTTTCTGACTACAGGTGTGGAGAGTGTACGCGATGGTTATATTGCCGACGATAAAAATTGCGCATATTTTTGTGGTAGAAATGCGTATTGCGATGACGAATGTAAGAAGAACGGTGCTGAGAGTGGCTATTGCCAATGGGCAGGTGTATACGGAAATGCCTGCTGGTGCTATAAATTGCCCGATAAAGTACCTATTAGAGTACCAGGAAAATGCAATGGCGGTTAAATTGTAAGATGGAATGTATCATAAATACATAAAATGTATCATGAATGTATCATTAAATTAAATAAATATAAATAATCAATTACAATTTTCAATGACTTTATTCAATTTAAATGCTTATTTTATAAATGAAGTCGTAATGATTTCACCATGTTGCTTTGTTCGAAGAGAATGAACCGAACCTCGCTTATGTAAAGAAAGTTGGCCTGGTGGCTGCGTGGTAAAGCTGTGGCTTACCACCTGCAGGATCCGGGTTCAAATCCGATTCCCATACCTTCAGTTTTCAGGAAGGGTCCGAGCCTGACAGATTGAATCCCATCCTTCAACCATCTGGTTACCCCATCATGGGTGTTGGCCAGCCTGTAATGGGTTCTATAAGTGGTCACCGCCAGATGGCCAAGTGTAATGCTGTCGGATGCCACACAGGCGGTCTGGCCCTAAAAAATTCCGGGGCCAGACCCGGAATCGACCCCAGGTTTGGCCTTGGATTTTTTCGGAGTACTGGGCCCGGTCCGGTGATCCCCGTCATTCACCATACAGCCCCCTCCAAGGGTGTGTGAGCCAACTGGCCCTGCCCCCTTAGTAATCTCTCTGATTGGAAAGGCCGCATAAATATGAAAAAAACCTAATCTACGTAAAAAATCATACAAATATACACACATGCTTAAATGGGCATTATTCCATGATTTGTTTCCACAAAATTCTATAAGATTTTGTTTAAGAAATATATTTTCAAATTCAATTTCAACATTAAATGTATTGAGGGAAAGCTGAAGTATGACTAAAACATTAAATCTACAATATTATTCACTTCGATTAATTGATTATTAAAAACTAAACTAACTTAACAAATTTATCAATTAAAATATAAATTTTTGATACGATGTTGGAATTGCTACTTTAGTTTGATTTAAAATTGAATTGACAGTAGAAGGAGGAGGGAGACTAATGTTTTCTTCGATTTCGTCTTTACGATTGAAACTTTAAACAAGTTCTTTTGGTTTATAAACCAAATGTTTACATCATGAAAGCAGTAAACTCATCAGGTTTACATTTGAATCATCGGAGAAATGATTATGTAATTTCATCTCCAGTTCTACACTGTGGTTTACTATAAATATCACTTAATAATTATGATGGAATTAATGCCATTTTGAGCGATTCATCCAGTTTCTATTTAACTTTATTTAAATCCCAAGCCAACAGTGAAGAGAATATTAATGAATCGTGTTTGATTCATTAAAATTTTATATTTTTTTATATAAAGGAATTTTTATTAAATGATTTTATCATGAAAGATTTATACAGTATATACAGTATTGTTAATTTAGTTACAGAGTAATGGGATATTATGGAATACCATTTTGTTTTTATAATTTATAAAAAAATTTTAAAAAAGCTTACATGGTTTCTCGTGTTATTACCTTGTATGGACATTCCCATATAATATATTTAAACATAATTACTATAGTTTATATATCTATCATGTAATTTAAAAAAATATTTAAAAGTGCAGAATTCCATATTGCTCAAAAGGTGTGGGATAAATGTAATATTATTATTCCATTTTTCAAATAATTAAAAACACAATATTTTCTTCCAGGTACTTTCCAAGAATATGACATGAATATGAACTAAGAACATTGTTTTATTCAATATGTTTTTCGCTTAGGCATAGTGATAATCTACTAGAAAAAAATAAAAAGTTTAAAATATTTTATAGCCTAATCTAATTTAGAAAGTAGTCTGAACTTATATCTATTTAAATTTGAATGAATCAAACGTTAACTTATATTATAGTAGTAGGACTGAACGTGGTAATATACAGTAGAATAGTATTCCATATTGTCACTACTCATACCATAATATTTAAACGAAGTCTACTCGAATAGAAACCAAATCTCTCAAAATACGAAGAGATATTATGAAAGGTGCTTCCTGAATACTCTTAAGAAACTCAGAAAACAATTTCCATTTTACCTGTAGTCTTGACAATCGGATGATTTCAGATGGCGCAAAAATTTTTGTATTTCATGATAACACGTTTTCTATTTTAAACTGTCATGCTTCCCACCGAGGAAACCGAAACTGAGGCCAAAGTATGGCGCTACTTAAAAATTCTTCATTATTACAGTTTCGTAACACCGCTTCCTCTATGAGAACCCATGCTATTGCATGTAAACTTTCTATTCCATAATACCTCTAGTTACTCTATTTACTGGAATATTTCTTTGAAGAGTATTTTGACAAATTTAGTAAATAATTTTAATCTGATTGTAGAGGTGCTTCTTTTGCAACGCTTTTTTCTGTCTAGAATTAGCTTTCGCTAATATTTATAACCGATGATAATTTTTTCTGATATTCTGCATTTTTTTGAAAGATAAGTCCAATATTCTTTAGAAAAACGTTTTTTGTATGAATCGACAGAATAACATATAGTTTTTCACAAATGCTTGATGAATAAGAGAATTGATTTTGACTCTTGTCGCAATTATTTTCATATAATATCAGATATTGTGTATTTTAATTAATATAGCTTATTACTATATATCGAGGGTATAAATTCTGTACTATTAATATCAGAGTTATATTGAAATGATGCGAATCAATAGTAATAATTTTCCATATTCCCGATGAATATTCCCCAGATGAATATGTTAATTCGGGCTTTAAATCACCAAGCACGATTAAATCAATATCATCGAAATTATAGTGTATTCCTTGAATAAAACTAGTATATATTTTATTCAATGAACCAAGGTAAAAAACAGAATAACACTAAAAATTTTGTTTAATGGGTTATTTTGAAATATCATTTTTCTAACAAAGATAGTTATTCCGTTCTGTAAGACACCAACAATTATGCATGATGATGGAGTTTAAAAATATTTTTATATAATTTTAAAAATTCTTCCCTTAATAACTGAACACTATCATTAGTGGTATAGTTATAATTCGGTTTACGTCGTTTGGATTTACTTCATTTTCGACTTTATGTCGGTTTTTTTGTTAACAATAACAGAAAAATTAAAATCTCTATAGTATGTTTCACAGGTATACAAAAGTTTCTAATGATGTCATTTCCTCCTATGATTAGACACTGCGTCTTTAAGCCGAAGTTGACGTTTGTTCAACTTTCTACGCCGCGTAATGAGAACATTGATCATTTGTTCAATCTGAGCATGAGCTGGCTATTGAAACTTTGTTGTTTCAGAAACAACAAAGTTTCAATAACCAGAATTACATTTCAGACATTCATACAGTTCTTTTAGATTTTGTATTTTGCAACTGCAAAACCATGACATTCAATAAATTTGTGAATGAAGCCATCCCATCGATAAATAAAACAATTCTTGAATTTCGCTATCCATGTTGAATTAGTTAACTTCAAATAACGTCACGATAATTGGCCAATAGAAAAACGAGGTGTTTTATTTTTGTCGCACCGTACATTTCTATTTGAACATTGATACACCCGACTTTTTGTACGCAACGCGTTTATGTCAATATATTTATGCCGCGTTTTACGCTTTTGAAATCAGCTTTAACGTCAGTTTATGCAAATTCATGTTACGTCGGTCATTTTGAACATATTAAAAACTCATAAAAAATTAAAAAAATCGCTTAAACACTAATAAAATGTTCAAATTCACATAAAAACGAAGGTTAAAATATGGAAAATAACGTATGAATTATTTAAAAGCTTAAAAATGTTATTTTAGTGACGTTACGCAGTTATTTAAAGGATATACAGGTAAAATTCCCGTATGACAAAATTTCCGATATAACGAATGTATAACAAAGCTGTAACGTACAAATAGAGTATTCGTAATGGCAAATTTAATACAATGGTAAAAAATATTAAATTCCGTTTTAACGAAATATGAGTTATAACGAAATGGACAACGTCCCACGGATTTCGTTATAACGGAATTTTATCTGTATAGAGGATCGAAATTGTTTTTAAAATTAAAGGGTTTATTAGACTTAAGTTACATATCTTGGAACGTATTAATGACGTATGGACTTAATTTATTTTCAATCTTTTCAAAAGAACTACAGGAAAGCTTGTGCTAGCTGGTCAGCTTTCGGTGGTTGAGATTGTAGCCACCAAGCACAGGATGGCCACCAGATGCAGTTAGCTACAAATTTCTTTATTAAACATCAAAGTTTATGACACAGTTTCACATTGTTAATTAATTCTAAGAAAAGAAATCACTAATTCGGAATTTCTTCACTTTAGAATGCTCAGCTGATAAAATATCTAGAGCCCATTTGGCATTTCTGATCAAAACACGATTTACTGGCTACCAAGTAGATGTTGAACACAAGTTGCCGAAATTAAATATCATTGGCCATGGCCACGAAACATTTTATACAGATGACCATTATATACAGTTTAAAAATCCCACAAAATATTTAGGCGAATATTAAGGTGACCACGGCTTGCAGGTTGGTCACCTAGCTCAGGTGGCTACCAGCACAGGTTTTCTTTCTGCATAACTGTGTAAATGCAGAAAGAGTTGTTAATATCATTAACAACTCTTTCTGCATTTACACAATTATGTAAATAAAACTTTGATCTAAATAAAACGAATACTTATATAAAATATTTCTTATATCAATTTCTTCATAATCATTTTTAATTATCTAAATAAAGAAACATGTTAATATCAACAATAATACCATTACTACAATATAATAAGCTTTAAACTAAATCTAAAACTAAACAGTATTAAAACGACATTATCTAAAACTAAAAACTGTTTCTTAGATTCGTACTTATCTATATAAAAGTATATATTTCTTATCAGTAAAGTGAAATCATCAAATTTATCATAAAACTGTTTACAAATTTCAAACTCTTCCATCACTTCTCATAAAGGAAAATCGGTACTTCCCACTATTTTTGCAATTTTCTGCAAATACTTTAAAATATATTAAAACAAATTGTAACAAATCAGAAATATCTATAGAAAAAGTTTTTACAGCGTGTTTACATTGGTCGAAAGTTTTATATAAATGGTCACACACCGAAAACACTTTCTTATCAAGCGGTTTAAACAGTGATTACCTAAAATCTCTACCAAAGAATCATCATCATGTTCCATCCATTGTTTCAACTGTCTGATCGGTCAGCCGAGTCAGTTTCCTCCATGTCGTTCTACCTAGCCATTTTATTCTTCTTCAATAGTTGTCCAATCTTTTCCAGTTTTCCATATATATTCCTTCACATGGTCTCTCCATCTTTTTGGAGGTCATGCTGTGGATCTTTTCCCAGAGTTAAGCTGTTTCTCAAACACCATTCTGGCAAAGTATCTTCATTTTGCGTTTTCATGTGAACAAACCACCTTAATCTAAACTGGATCATAATTCTGTCGATATTTGCTATATTTAAAGTATTTCTTATCGTTTCATTTCTCATTCTGTCTCTTCATGTTTTGCTAACAATTGTTCTAAGTAATTTCATGTCCATAGCTTGGATTATATTTCTATCTCTATATGTAAGGGTCCATGTTTCTGAGGCGTATGTCAAGACGAGATAAAGTATGTTTTATATAGGAGAAGTTTACATCTAACTCAGACATCTTTGGCCCGGAGTAGTCCATAAATACTTCTATAAATCCCTGATCTTGAGTACTTCTTCTAATAATTATCATCATATGATAGATTATCCATCGTAACAATATCACAATAAATAGTAACTCCCAATATTTATACTTTAAGATCCATATACTTAACCAATCATATCAATACTTAAAAAGTATACAGCGTATGAAGATTTGTATCACAAATATGGAAAATCGTTAATTAATATTATTTTCCAGAGAAACTGGCGTAAAAATTGAATGATAGGATAACAATTCAATTCGGATATATAAATAAAAATCGGTTAGAAATCGAATATTATGTTACTAATCCTTATTCAAGGAAAAACATTTCATATTCATTTCATATGAAAGAAGAATAATGAATTTCTTTCTTTTCTTTATTTGATAATCATATCAGATAGAAAGTTTACTTCATATAAACTATATTTTCTTGAACTATAATTTATCCATTTCAACTAACTGACAACTTCCTTTACTTCTCCAAATTCGTACTGCTATTAATTTGAATAATGGTAAAAACTTGAGTGATATAGAATAAGCAAATCTGTAAAATACAGAAAATATAGATAAATATCACATAAAACAGTCAGTAATGCAGTAACATTATAAATTGATCATTTAAAGATAGATATTCTCTGCAATTTACTGTTACGCGTTTTATTCCAATACAAAAAAGATTCACAAAATATTTTAGATTATGTTAGGTTAGTTATATTAGGCCGCCATATCCTCATGGAATATTCTGTATCTGGAGGCAGCCACTTATAAAACCCATTACAGGCTGGCCGGCACCCATGATGGGGTCATAGAGGATAGTTGAATGATAGGGTTGAACGAGCAGGGCCGGCCCGGACCCCTCCTCGAAAAACTGGTGGTGTGGGACCGGATTTGAACGTGGATCCTCCATGTTGGTAAGCTAAAGCTTTACCACGCAGCCATCCGGCCGACTAAAATATTTTAGAAGAAGGAATAATTTAATCATATATAAATATTCAGATATTTTCCTTTATCAATTTCAAACAACCGGCAATAAGTCCATGACTGATATAAAAGTTTATTTGTACCCAAATGCGCAATTATGAAAAATATTATATGTTGATATCAATTTTTCTTTCTACATTTTGTATCGGTGTTCTATGGATCATTTTTTTCTATTGAATTTTATGTAACTCTTCTTCTAATTGGATACTATGAGGATTATTTAAGTGCCCACTATATATTGTTTACCGTAACAGAGGAATCAGCCATCAGGATCAGATAATATTAAAGCATTTTTATATATGAATAAATAAATTTTCAACTTTCTCTTGAATATTTTGATTAGGTGCGCAAATTGAGAAATAATCATTTCCATCACTATTATCTCATTAATTTCAATATTAACAAATCTTGTTGGTTACTTTTCTGTTGCAGTGAAATGAACTTTTCTTTTCAAACATAATTAATTCTATTGATTTTCAACTACTGTTAATGTAACTGCAGGAACGAACACTATCTCCATAAATTATACAATACCACTAATCTGAAGGAAATTAATATATATCTGTATTAAGTTATATATTTAATTTTATGACAGAAATACTTGATATCTCTTTTAAATATCTATCATCGCAACCAATTATGATATGCTTTTTTCAGCTTCTCATACGTCAAGTGTGATTTGGCGGAATATTAAAATTAATCTAATTTTTAAATTTCCTTCAAAATTAAAAAATCATCGTCATATAGCTTACATACTTACATTTAGAACAGTATATTTCGTGATGGGAAAGAAGTCCACAAAGTTCAGCGATAGTTTCCATTCTTTGCATTGTTTCATTAGATTACAAGCCTGAAAACGTAATTGTCAATATTAAAATTTAGGCGAGAACTGCGCTAACTTTTAAATATATATGAAAAGAAAAGTTTGATACTTTACCAAATTTATTTCTTCCATTGTATTCTGAGATAAAGAAATTTCATATATTTTGGAGTAGATAATCTGCTGCTATCAAATATATGACTTTGGTTACTTATTTTATTAAATGTATACAGCAAATTAAAATTTATGTACATTAATGATAACAGAAAAGACCAAAATACATAGAAGATTCAAGATCCCAGAAAAGACTAATATATTCTACATACTGTATATCGTTGTCAATAATGAAACAATTATTTTAATTATTATTATAAACAATTATTTTAATCGTAATTATTAATAAATATATTATTATTATATAAAGATAGAATTACATAATATATTGACTTTTGTTGATCATTCACTTTGGATCTTTTTATTGTTTTCAACAGATGACGCCACTTTCCACTCAGTAAGAGTACTAAGTGGTGGGCAAAACAAGCCCTTCCACAGGCTGCCCACCCCTGCGGAGGGGTCAGCCAGATTGTGGAGGTCGGGAATCGACGGGCAGGGCCCGGACCCCATGATAAATATTTTCAAGGGGTGGGACCCGAGACTCGAACCCGGGTCCTCCAGAGTGGAAAGCCGAAGCGTTTCCACGCGGCCAATCCGGCCGACCACTTTGGTTCTTGAAAGTGTGTAGTCTAAAATTTGGATTATGTAGGATAAACCGCCATATCGCACGAGGGATATACTGCATCTGGCAGTGGCCACGTATAGAGGCCACTGCTAACATCCTATAGGCTGGCTAACCTACTATCATAGGCTGGCTAACATCCATGATGGGGTCAACCGGATAATTGTAAAATGGGGTTCAATGGGCCGAGCCTAGACCCCTTTTGATAAAGTGGAAGTGTGGGACCCGGATTTGAACCCGTATCCTCCAGGGGATAAGCTAAAGTTTTTTACCACGCGGACACCCGGCCGACCTAAAATTTGGGAAAAACAAATTCTTTTTAAGAAAAAATTCCTGATTTTTCAAAAGTAACGTTAAATATAATCATTGAACATTTTGAGCATTGTCTGTTAACCGCATTTCTAGTAGAATCATCTGACAGTTGTTGCTACCATGTGCGTTTGCTATCCTTGATGGAAACTTGAACAGTCTCACAAGGTAATAACTGTTTTATTTGTTATTTATGCATCTTTATAACTGGAAGTTGTTTTCCGTCAGGGAGGGCAACTTCAAGTTTAAAAGGACATAAATAATACCTCGCCACCTTCAGGCAGTGATGGGGCTTTTTCGGCAGGCACTATGTAGTGTTTTACAGCTGGGCTGATATGTTCATAATGCCTACGTACATTAAGAGATTCTCAGTGGGATAATATTTTACCAAGACATTCCTGTACATGCATGATGCGTATGCTGATGTACGCCGGTGTCCCTACGACGCATGCAATGCCGAACTTGTTTGGCTTCTTGGGCCTCCTTTAACATTTTATAGAGAGGACCTGCAGTATCGATAAAATCGTTAGGATCCGACCCAGAATAACCAGTTACGATCCAAAGTGAAGGATTTCCTATTACATATGACCAGAATGAAATAAGACCTCTAAAAGGATCCCAAATTCCAACAACAAACACAATTTAGTAAAAATTTCTCTTAAAGTAACAGTGCCACGAGAAAACTTCTATACCAATCTTTACTAGATTTCAGTACAATGAAAGCAATTCTAGCTTTTCGTTCACGAATGGAGCACCAATGGAAAAGCTGTTGAGCTCTTAATCATTTCCTTAAAAATCATCTGAAATGCATTACATCTCATGCCCAGAACTAGCACATATTCAATAAAGGAACGAGAAGCCCCTTCCTCGACCATGGCTGGACTGAACCAATATATTATACCAATATACAGTATACCAGATATCTTTGCAATTGATTTAATATATTGAATGATATACTGTAGGTAGAGATATCTGCCAAAGAGAGAGAATAAAGAAAACGAAACATGGTTTCTGGCTACTCTATTACATGTGCAAGATAGTATAAAATATTATATACAGTGGTGCCTTGGTTAATAACGACCTCAGATAACGACGTACTTGGTTAACGACGAGTGTCTGTAAGAAAAAGATTTCTTGTTTGACACAGACTTTGGTTAACGATTCTTGATTATGTGAATCTCTGTTGGTAAAGGATATTGTGGCAACTGTTCCTGACCTTAACTTGAAAGTAGAAGAAGACGTTATTGAAGAATTATTGGAAATGCATGACCGAGAACTGACTACTGATGATCTAAAAGAACTTTTCAAGCAGCAATGTGAAGAAAAGGAAATGGAAATTTCATCTGAAGTGAGGATGGAGAGAAAGAACAAATTATACTGCTGAAATCATTTGGCAAAGTGGAAGTTAAAAATGTTGCTAAGAAATGGAATCCAAAGAAATCTGACATTATCGGAACTTCAGATCTATTTAATGACATATTAAATAAGTTTTAATATGCATTTTTAATATGTACTATGGTAGTGGGGAGGAACCGGAACAAACTAATCGATTTTCAATTAAATCTTATGGAGAATCGCGACTTGGATAATGATGGTTTTGGTTAATGACCGTATCCTTTCATTAACCAAGGCACCACTGTAATTGGATTTGACGATTCTAAATGTTTTGCTGCATTTTACACCGTTTTTTTCGCGTACATGATTATCTAATAATTCATTTTCTTATCAATAAAAATTTCTTTATTGTTGATTTAATCTCTTCATCTATATTTTTAAAAAATGCAATGTCGCTTTTCTATGTACTAGTTATGATTTACGAAAAATTTTCTATGATAAAAATGATTTATAAAAAATATTAATTTAGTTGAATCTCGAGGAAAATATTCAATGAAATATTGAATTTTTTGAATGAAATTATATTGGAAACTAATTAAAAACATAATATACTTCAACTTACATATTCTGAAACTCTAACCAGGTAATATAAATATATCATTATAAGTAGAATTACAAATAGCAGTATTACTCCTATTGAATACTTTATTGTCAAATGGACTTCATCACTTAATAGCAGATACCTTCCTAGAGAAAACTCAACGGAGACTACTATAATTATCAAAGTAACAGATAAGTCGTTCTGAATAACATTGCACAATTTCAAACTGGCTTTGGCATTCTGAACACATTCCCAAATAATTCTTAATGGTAACTTATTTGCCAATTTTATTATTAACGAGAACTGCATCTTTTGCATTTCGCAGAGAAAAAGCAAAAAATTAATATGGGCCAATTCACAGAGCACAAAATATGTAAACATGAACACAATCGAAGCCGAACAAATTACTTTTGTAATTATCCATTGATAAGGCCCAATCAGTATAAAAATATAAACAGTCATAAAGGTAATATCCAAGCAAATCAGGGAAATAGTTATGGTCCATAAGGAAACGAGTTTTTTCTGTATTTTAATAATTTTCTGGAGAAAGAATTTTCGGAATATCGGTTCGTTTATTATTTTAGACCACAATATCCAATTACTTCTCAACATCTTCCTGTATTTTATAGTATCCCAAATTATTAAATATTTGATTAGCAACACATTTACTATACAAAACAGCAATCTCATATACTTTGCAGGTTTTCCGTATATTATACTATTATCACACATAATCAGCGCTAATTTTTCGTCATTAATGATGAATATGATAATATATTTAATAGATTGAATGAAGAAAAATATTTTTAAAATCCATCGGTAGAAATGAAAATATAAATTTTTCGTTTTATTTTCAATATCTACACCACTGATTTTCATCATTGTGAACATGGGAGCAAAGACAAATTTCGGAATTAATAAATCTCTTCCTTCCATTCTGGAATATTTATAAATATAATTAGTATTTTTTAATTCAGTTTTTCTTAAAAATTGGAAAATATAACTGATAGTAGTTAAGCTTTCATTTTTATAAACTTGGAAACGTGCTTTTATGACAATGAGTGACTTCTATTCATAAATTTTTATTAGCGTAATCATCATGATGAAAAATTTGATCATCAGGTTGACGCTGACCAATGAAACTTTCTCAATTGTTTATGGAGTGCTTCTAATTATTGATTTCCCTTTTACTTTACTAAGCAAACATATTTTCACAGTAAAAGGATGTGTTCGTGATTATCATTGTTTTCAGAAATCGATTTTGTTTGACACGTGTACTGTTTAAAAGTATTTTAAGAAAATCTCATTAACTTTAATAGAATATTGTTTGATATACAAATTTTCTTAGTTCATCTTAGTGTTTTTAACTTAAAAGTTTTGAGTTTATTTTAGAATAATTTAATAGAATATTGTTAGATATATAAATTTTCTTAGTTCATCTTAGTGTTTTTAACTTAAAAGTTTTGAGTTTATTTTAGAATATTTATTTTTATGCATTACTTTAGATTTTTTTTTCATGCTCTTACTTATGCTAACTAAAATTAATTTTTTTCTATGGTTGATTATCTGTTTAATATAAACTTATATTTTTTGTCTTTGTTTTGTGTATTGATTTTCAAGAAGATTGTCTAAGGTTACAAGAAAACAATTGATAATGTAATAGTAACTAAAATAAAAAAAATATAAATACGGTCCACCTTAATGCATAAAACTAAAAGTTATATTGTCAAATTATTGTGTGTGTTAGGTTATATGCCGTGTTCTGGTAAAATGAGTTTGCTATATGATCCATATACATTATTTATCTCTGTAATTAATTGCTAATCTCCAGTCTAGGATGGTAAATTTGATAAATAATGCATTTTTGTCTAGTAATGAAGTAGTTCGCTGTATTCATGGTCAATTTTGTAATAAATTCAGCTTTGAGCAATCAAAGAAAATAAGATCTCACTTGTTTCAAATATAATCGCAAATGGAGAGGAAGTCAGAGTTGACACCCGGATAAAGACGTCTATAAATCTTGAACACGATAGGCCTGATATTTTTGTATATAATAAAAAATAAGTAAGATTATAAATCTTATTGAGATCGAAATCAGAAATTGAGATTTGTTAATAACAGGTGAAAGTGGAAAACATGAAGAAATATGAATTAGTGGCAAATGAAGTGAGCATGATGTGCAAGTGACAAGTAAAGTGACTTGGGATTGAATTTCAACCAGCGCCGGTTTAACCAAAATAAACAAATAAGACAAATGTCTGGTGCTCGTAATTCGGAAGGGCCCCGCTTCAGTACAGAAATAAATAAATAAACAAAATATAAATAATAAATTAAGATAAATAAAAAATATTTAAGAAATTCGATAGGACAGGATAGGATTAAGTCTTGAGCAATGCTTTATATAGGAAAAGATATCCTCGAATGGCTAAATTGCGAAGATATTATTGATCAATTTTCTCAAATGAAAATCAGTAAAAGAAAAATTTATGTTATTTAAAGATTGATTAATGTTCATAATTAGAAGGTAACTGTGGGGCAAACGGACACGCTAGTGATATATTTTAGAATATTTCGAATGTGCTTTGTTAAAGCAGATTCTAATATTTATTATTATATTCGGTAGGGTCTAAGCTATCGAAGCCCGTAACATTTTCTTTTGTAAGTAGCGTTAAAATTTTATAATAATTGATTTTAACAAATAATGCATGTTATCCGTTTGCCCCACACTGTAGGGGCATCTGTTTTTTGAATCACTAATATCATTGAGATAATAGTGGCCAATAAAATATGGATCATTTCCGTTTTCTATATGTGATATATGATGTCTTTTCAAGTACTAGAGGTACAGTATTGCATACAATTTACACTATCGTTATATAACACTCTGTAATGCCTGGTTTTTTTCTTTATTGAGGTTTAAACAAGGTTACAAAATTAATTTATGCTACTTGGGTTTTCAATATGTTAAAATTTATGCTACGTGGGTCTTTTCTATTGGTGGCATCAACTTTCGAATTCATCTATCTTAAAAATCTGTTTTATTAATCGAATTTGGGAATCTCTACATTGGACAAATTCGCCTCCTTAATGTGTAAGAGCAATATATGTTTTAGCTGCAGTTATTAATAGCATTCCGTCAATTTTAAATGCTTTCACAACGAATATCACGTTTTCTTCAAACTAATTATCATCGATTTGAATTTCTTTCACCATTACGAATCATATCTGTAAAAGTTTAATTAATATAGAGAATGCCAGCAAATAATACGTCATACAAGTAATAGAATGCAATCTATTAATATAAATATAATCGTCTTATAAATAACATTTGATAATATATATATTATAAGCTATAAATGACAAAAAAACACATGTGATCTTTTGCGTCACAGAGATGCGTCCGTTTGCACCACCATCAATTTTGCGCTTTAAAGCTACAAAACTAAAAATTAAATGGCAGCAGCACATTACCGAACATGGCTAACGATGGGAAAGGTTTTTTAAGTTACTAAGGTACCAAGCATAATATTTTTGATACTACGGTTAAATATAAAATTCTTATTTACTAAAACATAAATTTTTCTTCATGGCGAATTATAATGCAAATCTGTTCTTGTCTGATAAAGATTTTAAGCTTAATTAGAAGTTCCTTTAACATTTGAATGAATTCCTTTGGCGAAAAATAAGTACATATATATACAATATACAACATACTTCTAATATGCAATTGCCAGTTTTATTATCTTAAATATTGCTTATTTGCTTAAATGATGTCCGTTTGACCCATACCTTATATAGTTTTCTTTATACTAGAAACTCTTATTATACAATTACTATTGTATTACTGTTTGTATTCTCTATTATTAATAAAAATTTTAAGTGATATTATTTAAGATTTCTTTGGAAGCAACTTATATAAACGTGGCCTTAATTTAAATTTTGTCTATGGCCGATAGAGGCTTAAAGACAAACTGTAAGAAAAGCAAACACACGAATTAAATGATATTATTACTACTTCAAGGATATGTCTTATCAATATTAATATTAAACAGATGCTGAATTAAAATAGTCTATTTATAAATTGGTATAAATATAATCGTTAAGAAAACTAGAATTTTAAAGGGCTGTAACAAATTTCTAGTAGTATTTGCTACAGTAGTAGTTAAATTATAAATAAAATAATAAGAATAAAATTTCATATTTTTAAACAAATGCTAATTTTATCACTCTATCTTTCAAGTGATTCTTCTAAAAATTAAAAGGCATTCTCCATCTCTCTTAAAACATTTCATAATAAGGAAAGGATTACATTTGGATCCTTTTGTTTATTCTGCTGTTATAAGTGATACATGTGCATTTTATTATGAGCATGTAATGCTTTCTTTTCATTAGAAATACAGTGTGCCACAATTAAAACCATAGTTCTCTGTAGAAAGAACTATTGGACAAATCTCAAACAAAATTAACATGCGTACCCTTCTGAGTATGCGAAGTCGATTTTTTGAAAAATAATTGGTTTCTTTCTCTCGTTTTTGCTGTTTTATACCCTTTGCAATTAGTGCGATTAATAAGGGAAGGACTAGTTCCAATCACGGGCTGCATCCACATGCATGGAGAAGAACCAGATGGTGAAGAATAGGGATCTGGTCGTGTTCTCCATCATTGATGAAGTAATCCCAGTGCTGCCCGTAATTGCGATAAGGAAGCTTGACATTCTTTATTGCAACTATCATGATTTATCAGACAACATTACATCAGACAATCTTCCATCTATATCCTCTTCTAACAAACTACACCGTTTACAAAAACTTCTATAAATTAAAATATCGTGAAAAAACAATTTCTGTTAGATCATAGCTTAATTTGTTAATTTAATCTATAAAATTATTACACTAGAAAATTTTATGAACTGAAATATTTTCGTGGTAAATATTTTAATATTTTTGATAGACGTGAATCGAATAGGAAGGGCTTAAATATTAATTGCTAATTATGTGTTTATTTAGAACAAATTTATTATAAAAATAAAATCTTTTCAGAATAATATTTTTAAGTTTTTCACATAAATATAATTGGCGTAACTCAATCATTTGCAGACACCATATAATTATAATATATGATTATATAGTGATTGCTTATATATAATTAGTGAAATAAATAATTAGTGAAAAGGATTTTTGGGACCTATCCGAATATTGTATTGATAGAAGCGATTCAACTGAATTACATTAAAAAGTGAAATTTAAAACATCATTATCAAATCCGATCAATATGATGAAAATTATGCATTCACGAAAATTGAAAAACATAGGGCTTATAATCTCTCCTAATTTGTCAGGAACTTTGTTACATTTTTGTTTCTCACTTAATTTGTTGTATTGCAACTTCGGACAATTGTGTATATCATTATTTCAGAGATGCATATCGCAATGAATTATGTAAGAATAATAAGGCAGAGAATGATGAATGTAAATATTTCACTTAATACGGTTTTGCGTGCGTAAAGCTATCTGCAGAGTTGCTGGGAAATGTGGCACATTATGATTTCTTTCTTATAATCTAATAGCTGAAATATATAAGG
>AYEL01077334.1:0-14965 GCA_000484575.1 Olivierus martensii
ACACAAGTCTTCCTTGGTGTTGGGATTTTTTTTTCCGTCAGTGTATTTTGCGATAAAGAGCATAAACATCTACTGTATTGTATCGTATTTATAAGTTACAAATCCAAACACGATGGTTTACAGCATATAAAGTTCGTGTGATTCGATTTATTTATGTTTTGTATGTTATTTATTGAACTTAATTATTATGTTACTATTACAATATTGTTTCATGCGGTCAGGGAACATAATGCCATAATGTGATATAGATGAAATTATATAGTTCATTAGCCACGATAATTTTTGCTTCAGAATTTTTGTTAAAAATTATTTTCCAGTCTTAAAAATTTGGGTTACGCAAAAAGCTTCAATCCTAATTATTTGCGTAAACCAGGGAATGCTTGTATAGTCATACCACACTTTACGTCGTGAATTAACGACGTAAAGTGAATTATTAGTGATATTTTTCGACTTAAATCGCGTTCCAAGGCTCGCGATTTAAGTGGAAAACTAACGTAAGTCGAATAAGTTCTTTAAAAAACGACCTAGACTTCCTATAAATAACCCGTAACGTCGCTAATAACATTTTTAAGCTTCTAAATAATTTTATAAGTTTCAATAACCAGCTCATACCCCACTGGACAAATGGTCAAAGTACTATTGTACGTAGCGTTGAAAGTTGAACAAGAATGAACTTCGGCGTAAAGACGCGGCGTCGTTAGCCATATAGCGAAAGTAACATCAGCAAATACACCGACGTATTTACATCGCGTTTTGCGCCTTTGAGACTTAGCCTTTAGTAGACTTTTATTTTTTCCTATTAATAAAAAACTGACGTAAAGTCGAAAACGATGTAAGTCGAGGTATGACTGTATTTATCTTTGGACTTACTCATACATTCTTCTTCAAGTTATCAGCGAGTATATAAATGGATATTAAATAATCATCGACTTATTTTTAAATATTCAAATTATTATTTTTAATTAAAATTTTTTTTCATATTTTAGAATTTTTCTGCCTGGTGAGGTTAGATAGTGAATTTATTTCACTTTAAGCCGCGAAACCACTTCAAGGCCTCACTCCGTTTTGCTGATTTTTTTGTTTTTCCAAATACCTCATAATGACTAGGCGGAACCCCATTATGAGTAAAATTGGATTAACATCATCACAGGACTATTTAGGTTCGAAGTAATATTAAATTACCATGCGATTCATCAAAACATATTAAAACCCGAAATTAAACCACAAGTAGAAATTTTTGCTCAATAATACTAAAAATATAGAATTAAAATTTAAAAAAGTAAAAACTATAAAAAATTAAAATCGAGATTAATAAAAACTTTAGATTACGATACTATTGGGAAAACAGACTTCACACAGTTAGATGAACCGATATATCAGTTGTAAAGATATATATGGTATCATCTTTACAACTGATATATTGGTATCATCAGTATCGTATCATCTGTATCTTTGAAGACAGGTGTCATAAATTCTACATTTCTTCTAAGATCTTCGAACCAAAAGATGATATTTAACCCCATTTTTGTCCCATTAAACGAAATAAATATTATTATTCTCGCATAATTCTTTTCCTAATTTATTATTTTTTGTTTCAAAATTCTGCTTTTCTCATAAAAATTCAATATTAAAAGCTATATAAAATTTTTTATTTATGAAGCATGCAAGTAATTTTTCCACCATGGTTGTTTTTATTGTAAAACATTTATTAAGTAATTTGACATAGAAAATCAAATTAAATTAAAAATAAATATATGCAAATTTATACGGGAATGTAAATACAAAATGATTGCACTTTGTTTATATATTCTAAACATTTTGAGTTTCTATCAATTAAAACGAACGAAGCTTTTTACTGTTTCTGGAAATGGTTTAAATTACAAATATTTTTTCAATTGACAATGTTTCAATTCTGATTTGTGGAAAATTTTCATCTTACTTCAGTAAGATGCAATTTCAAAATAAGAGCTTAACCATAAATATAACCCAAAGTATGATACTTTGGAAACTTGTGACTGTGATTATTTTTATTTATTCTTCGACAACTAACCGTCAAAGATTATTACAACTCGATTTGAAGCGTGTATTCTAGTTTAACATTCGAGTGTTAAAGATGGTTGGATGGTTAAGATGATTCTAACCATATCTCGGAGATCATCATATAGGATCATCAATATATATATACAGGGTGCGGCAAAAGTAACGCCCTTTTTTATTTAGTAATTTTTATTGTACAAAGATTTATTACAGTAGTTAAAAGAAATGAAAAATGATTTAATGAAAATAAATTGCAATAGTTTAGGAAAATTATTAAGTATTGCGCCATCAAAACAATATGATTCATTATGATTTAAAAAAAATCATAATGAATCATGTGATTGATTTATTATGATTCAGTGGTGATAACATGTTCATATTGATTCTGATATTATGATTAAAAATAATCATAATGAATTACAATGTGATTCATTATGATTCACTGGTGTTAACATGTTCAAAATGCTCCCCTTCGTGTTCAATACAATGCTGAACCCTACCAGCAACACTTCTACTAACCTTTTGACATATTTCCATGCTAATTACAGAAAATTATTAAAATTATAGGATAACTTGAAGAATGCTAAGCCTAACCCAGTGCCGCCTCTAGAGGTCCGGCATCCCGATGTAACTTTTCTTGTAACATCTAATCAGCGCTCTTATAAAATTGAGAAAATGATCATTTTGGCGCCCTTCTTCCAAAGACGCCCGATGCGGTGCATCGTCTGCTTACCGGATTAAGGACTAACCAGATGGAGATGTGGAGACCGCAGACAACAGAGTGTACGGCGGAGCGTAAGTTTAAGCATTCATAACTCCCATAGAATAATATTGAAAAACATATATATAAGACTTCTCAGAAACATGCTACATTTGGTGATATAATTTTGTACTATGAAATTTAACGTGTTAAACCTAAATAGTGATGAGTGTTTTGTCATTGTGAACGAGTTTCAAAGTAAAATATGAATGTTTTTGTCACTGATGACCTATTCCAAAATAAGAAATGGATGATTTTTATAACTGGCAGCACTTCCAATGTAAGCGATGAGTATTTTTGTCGCTGGCTGGCATTTTCAAAATAAAAGAATAGAATTGGCCCGTCGGCCGGATTGGTCGCGTGGAAATGCTTCGGCTTTCCATTCTGGAGGACCCGGGTTCGATTCTCGGGTCCCACCCCTTGAAAATATATATCATGGGATCCGGGCCCGGCCCGTCGATCCCCGTCCTCCACAATCCGGATGACCCCTCCGCAGCGGTGGGCAGCCTATGAAAAGGCTTGTTTCGCCCCGCCACATAGTATTCTACCTGAATGGAGTGTGGCGTCATTTGTTGACAAAAAAAAAATAGAACTGGCCCGCCATGAAAAACACACATCGCTTGTATTGGAACTGACTCGCAAACAATAAAAATATCCATCTTTTACGTTGGAAATTGTTATATCCAATAACTACTCACTCTGTTAATGTTAATTGGAGTGAGTAATGATTGGCTATACCACTAATAGATTATTAGATAGAGAGTAATACTTTATTAGGCGTAATATACTGGATAAGGTTACTATGTCGAATATGTTGCTGTTCTAAGAGATTAATGTAATATTATTTCTGAATCTGTATATATATATAAATATATACAGTATATATTGTAACTGATGTCGCTACTTTCTGGCCCATATCTGCAAAGAAGTCAGCTGGATTTGGAGGACGAGAATTGATGGGCCGGACTTGTACTACATAATAAACATTTTCAAGTAATAGGACCCGAAAATCGAATTCAGATCTTCCAGAGTGGAAAGCCGAAGCATTTCCACATGGACAAACGGCCCAACGACTTTTAGTAATTATTATAAGTTCCTACGTATATACTAGCAA
This sequence comes from Olivierus martensii, assembly GCA_000484575.1. NCBI lineage: Eukaryota > Metazoa > Arthropoda > Arachnida > Scorpiones > Buthidae > Olivierus > Olivierus martensii. The sequence continues at coordinate 3,912 of AYEL01077334.1, forward strand.
AGTTAATCCCGATCAAGTCTTTAACCCCGATCAAATTTTGTTTTTGAAGGGAATTGAATTAATAAACATGATCAATTAGCGAGGAACGATGCTAACTTAATCCAAGGACCACTTAATTCCGTTGCCAGAACGAAGTTAACTTTTTTCAACTATATAATGACGTCACTGTGAAGTGTTGACTACTGCCATTTTAAAAGATTATGGTTTACGGTTTGATTATAATTTTTCAATCCATAAATAAAATGGAAACCATAATCTAATAAAAGAAGAAAAAGAAGACTACAAATCTAATAAGAGAGCTGTTAATTGGACAGACAGAAGATTTTTATTTGCTTGTGAATATCTGGATATCATATTTAGATGATCTTAAGTCGAACAATAGAAATCTAGGTGTATATTATATAATATATTTATAATATAGACCGAGTTCCAAATCTCAACAGACTAATCAGTGATGAGTGATCAAGCCAATCAGTGTTGAGTTAATCAGACAAGTTTCTTGCTGATTGGTTCTGGTCATTCGTCACTGATTAGTCTGTTGAGATTTGGAACTCGCCCATATATTATCATTTAAGTTAATACAGTAATGAATTAATCTTTGTAGATTCAAATTCTGGCATTTCACCTCCATACACAAAAAAGTTTCCCCGACTATTGCTCCATCCGCCTACACGAAACCGAGCAATTGGTTAATCTCGTATGAACACCGAAATTATTTCCGATTACTATATTTCCGAATTACTTTTATCCCGGTTAACTTCACTAGTGTGAACGTAGTATAACTGATTTTTGTGGATAAGTAATCGTTCCAAGTAACAGTCAAGTCGTACCTATTCCAAAATACCAGTTCCAGTTCTTTTGACTCAACCTAGTTTCCGAGTCTCACATTCCCAGTGCTTTCAGGGGCCCTAGTCTCGAGTTTATCGTGTTACAACGCAATCGTGTTAGCAGTATCACGTGACACCAACTCCCATGTTTAGACACAATTGATAGGGAGTTAGCAGTAACACGTGACACCAACACGAATGCGTTTTAACATGATAAACTCGAGACTAAGACCCCAGGAGGGTTCGAGCTTGGCTCGTTAAACCCCATTCTCCGCCTGATGCTGATCCCACCAGGTTATGTAGGCGGTTCATGGTTGGGCACTGTAATTCACCGCCGCTTGGTTTTCCCTTGTTTTCATCATCCACGGTTTTCACCAAGAGGAAGAAGTGTAAGAAACCCATGAAGCTAGAAGACATTTTATGGGTTGTCACCTAGTTTCACGATAAACCATAAAGGATAAAAGTGTTTACAAATATTGCACTTTATCAAATTATTTTCTTTGCTAAGGCAGTTTTAATTTATCCAGTTTCTTATTTTTTATAATTGAAACAAAAACAGCAAAAGAAAATTTTAACATACTGTACATATTATAAATAATTTTTTTATTAAAAATATGTATAGTATTGAAATATGTATATAATATTGTATATATTAAATTACTGTACAGTATATAATATTCCCACAAGATGGCAGTTTATAAATTTGACGCGAATTTTGGAAGAACGGTACCACGATGGTACTGTCATCGGGGGATACTGTACACAGCTGTTGAATTTCTTTTCTTGTCTAAGGAATATACAAGGTTAAATTGTAAATATATTATAAAGAAGTATTTCTTTTATCATGTACTGTATTTTATTGTTATCGTGAGACACGAGTCTAATATTGTTGCTATTGATCGGGGGGTTGTAATTGCAGACTTCGATAAATCGAAGGATTAGTTGTTTTAATTAATACTAACGAATCGCCACTTTTTATTATGGAAAGAGAGAAAAAATCTGAAAAAACACCAATGAGCATTGCTTCGTAACTTAAGATTGCATAAGTTATGACGTGTTGCAAATGAGAATTTATTAATTTCAGTTGACGAAATGAAAGTATTCATGTTAAAATTAGTCATGATGATTTATTACAATTAGTCATTCGAGATGAATCGATCATATCGGATGCTCGTTTTGACTGTAGTGTTTTTGCAAATAGCGTTTTTTGAAAATAGTCATTCTAAGCTCAGCTGCTATGATGAAGATGGGAAGATTGCTGACTGGTAAATCAATTTTTTAAGTTATTTATTCAAATCTGAACTTTTAAAATATGTTAAGATAACATATAAAAAATAAGTAACTTAAACTGTAAATATTTATTAAACAATTTTTAAATTTATAAAAAAAGTGCGCACAGTTTTTCTGGTATTAGCAAGAATTCATTATTGGGTTTGAATTTATTTTAAAAATTTTGTTTATTAAATGTTCTTCATAAATGCAGAGAAAAGGCTCATAAATTTTCAGTACAAATTATATTTTCTTGAAGGGAAACACATAACTAGTATACATATGCAGGGACTTTCAGAGAAAATGTGAGGCTCAGGGCATCTAATATTTTTGATACCCTTCAAAAAAAAAATAAAAAATTGACAAATATATATTGCTAAGTGTAGAAGAATAGCAAAAACATTGATAGAAATTTTGAATTTTGACAAACACTAAAGCTCAAACAGTATAAAAATATACAAATATATTTTTTCTAATATATTGAGTTATAAATTAAGGACCCTAAAATTGTGAGGCCTGGGGCAGCCACCCTCTTATACCGCTGTACATATGTATATGCTATAAAGATCAAATAATATTTTTTGACACACGAAAAAATAATGATTTACAATTTTAAATTCTTATTTATTTATTAAGTGTTGTTCAAGCATTTAATGCATTGTAGCAAGGATATTGTTTGAATTAAATATACTCTGGATAAAAATATGGAATAAATACAAATAAAGAATTTTTATATTAGTGAAATTTAATGTATATTAATTAAGAATAAAATATAAAGAAAGCATTTATGTGCTTTTTACAAATTATTTTATATGAAACAAAAAACAATAATAGTGAATAAATAAAATATATAAACATGTCTAAAACTAAAAATAGCAAAATGTTGATATTATAATGTTTATATTAATATATATGATGATATACTTTTTTATTGTATCTTTACTGTACACTTTGATTAGATTAAAAAAAATATCAATTAGAATTCCTGAATTAAATTTTGTTAAAATCTAGTTACCAGTACAAACATCTACCATAATTTTTTAATTACTATTTATGATGCTATTAAATTGTTTCATTAATTAACTAATAATGATAATATCCAAAATTAATTATTTGAAATAACAATTATTAGTATAATATAAAATATTTGCTAAAAATTATAGTACCATAACAGAAAATCATAACGTTAAAAGAAGAACTTTCCACTTAACTGAATTATAATACTGTTCAAGCTAGCACTGATTCAAAGTTGAAAAAACACATAAACTTAGTAGCGCTTTCGACTTTATTCATTTCGACTTCATATTCGACTTTATAAAGTCGAAAGCACTACTAAGTTTGTGTGTATTTTTTCCACTTTTAATCAGTGCTAGCTTGAACAGTATTAGAAAATCATAAATTTTGATACTTATAAATTCTAAATGAAACTCTTAAAATTTAGTTTCTAGTTCCACTACTGATTCCAAGATTCAGTTTTGAAATCAGTAATAAGGATGCATGAATGATGATACTAAATGTGTCCTTATTTTATTCTATTAAACACAATGAGTACTTACAAGCCAGTGATGAAATTATAAATTAAGATTTAAACTTAATATTTAGAAGAAAAAATTTAAATCTAATAAAAATTCAAAACTAAAGTAATTTAATAATTAATATTAAATGTTTTTCCTTTTAAGTTAATTGATTTTGTAATTATTCAAAATGATGAGTTAAATTTTCTATTTTTATATTTATTATTATATTAATTGGCTCTTGGGGGCAAGAGGAGCTTCACAATTTTAGGGGCCTTAATAATTTATAATCAAATATGTTAGAAAAAATATATTTGTATATTTCTGTACTGTAATTCAAAGACTATACAGCACTATTAGCAACTAAGATTAATTTTATTTAATCTTAGCTGCTAGTAGTGCTGTATAGTTTTTGAATTGCAAGTATAAGTATAAGCAGTTATATTTAATAGTTTGTTTCTATAATGTTCCAGCTACAGTATTTATCAACATTTAAAGTTCTCTATCAATGTTTTTGCTTTTATTGTATACTTACCACTGCATATTTGTTAAATTTGTCTTTTTTTTTTTTTTATTGAAGGGCCTCAAAAATATTAATTGACCCAGGCCTTGCATTTTCTCTGAAAGTCCCTGATTATATTCATTTATTCTAATAATTATAGCAGTGTCATAATAACCTACTTGGTTTCTGTTTTATCATTTATAATGTTCTTTAATACAATATAATACAGGAAATAAAAATAATATAAAATTCGTACATTGATTAATATAACATTTTATTCATAAGTAACCAAAATTCTAATTAAAAAATATAAATAGCACAACTGCAGTTTACTGATGATGATACCTGAAAGTGCTTTAATAAAAAATTATTTTGGTTTAATTAATAAACTTTTTTGAGTGTTAAGGCATTTTATTATTTCTTTGACTGACTGACTGAAATTTTATTTTTCATATTTTAAAATTCTGAAGAGTAAGTAAATATATACAGTCAAACCTCGATAAGATGCCTCTGTTAAGCTGCCACCCTCACTGACCGCCAAGAAATTTGAATCTTCCCTATGTTAATGGAATAGGCAAACCCCATCCACTAGTAGAAATGTCTAAACAAATATTCCTTTTGGTATTGTACTTGTTCTTATTAATCTGCCAAGAGCATGCAAGCTGATTTACATCCTGAAGTTCATCACTACTATATATATATACAGTATCCCATCAAAAACATTTCATGTAAAAAATGTAGCCAAGTCTCGTGCCTCTTTATCCGTAAAAAATTGTGAGATATCATGAGAGCCAAGTCTAGCGCCCTTATTTACTCTGACACTTTTGTTCACAAATCACTCCAAGTCATTGTATCTTTAGTTAACATTTTGTGACTTGGCAATTATGCAGCATAAGGAAGTTACAACTCACAGCCTTACAACTTTACAATATTATGTAAAATATTAAATATACTTTATAAATACATACATGTTTAGTTCCTATATAAATACTGTATTATCTTATGCAATAATTTAATAATAAATGTGAATATTAAAATGTAAGCAATAGTCGTCACATTCTCATGCTGCGTAATTGCCAAGTCACAAAATGTTCTTTAACTAAAGATACAATACTGCGGCTGCGAATGCGGATTTTTTAATTTTTCCTTTCATTGTACCCTAAACACTATCTTTATCCCAAATTTGAAGTTTCTACGGCTGCTAGAAGTACCACTGATTTTTGATGATCGGTCAGTGTCGAAAAAACAAAATTTTGAGTACATATATCTTTTGAATTAGAAAAGATAGAAGTGTGAAATTTAGAGGTTTCGTTCAGTTTACCAACTACTCTAGATAAAAAAGAAATTTAGAAGTTTTGTTCCATTTACCAACTACTCTAGATAAAAAAAAATTCAGGTTCTTGGACAACTCCAATACAAAGATATGGAGGTCTCAAAAGTACCCTGAGTTCCTTCCGGAAAAGGATGGTACGGCCGTTCTTGCTTGACTTGGGAGGGGCACTGCCGTGCCCCCAGATTAAAAGCTCTCTGGATTCATTTGTAACCAGTGGATGGGAAAGATGGAGTTAACAGTTTATCATGTGTCTATTTAAGTCTGGTTCACACCTAGGTTGTAGAAAATTTAAGATCATAAGACAGATCATTTCCATTGTTTATTGTGTACCAAGCAAATAAGGATACTGTATAGTAAGCTGCTCAAGCTCAGTATTTACAGAGAACTCAAAGTAGAGACTTTGAGTTCTCCATAAAATACAATATATATTAGGATCAGAATAGCACATGGACATGTTTTCTGTATATTGATAGTAATGTACATATATGGTATATATACTTCAATATACTGTAAGGTATACAGTGTTTTAGAAATGTTAAGTTTGGATGCTAAATATAAATGTACTGTATTTTATTAAATTTAATAAATTTGGAGTTTATTATCATTTCTATACTACATGTGTTTTCGATAAACTGCCAACCTCGATTAGATGCCAGAATTGTCCCCAAATGGATGGTGTTGTCTCATCGGGGTTTGACTGTAACTAGAAAATTGCTAACAATGTAATTCTTTGGCATTATTACATTAAGCCAAGCTTTATGAAAAAAAATTCAACATCAGATAATTATATGACCAGCAAATTTTAAAATTTAAATCTTTTGCATTTCTTTGTGATGAATATTAAAAATGATATTTACCATAAAGCATTGTTTATTAATATATCCCTTATGAAGACTGATTTTAACACAAAGAAATAATATAAATTTCTGCCTGAAAGACAAAGACAAGCTATCTAAGAAAATAAGAATAAAATATCCTAGTTTTTTATAATAAACTTCTACCCTTACACCAGCAGAGATTTTGGAACTGTCAGTATCAAACTAGTTCATCTTTGAACTAGTGCATTCAAATATACTCTTTTACTCTTCCAAAAATGAAAATTTAGAATGAAAAATGTTTTTGTACTCTTGATTGAAATTTTACTTCTGCTGATTCATTATAAATTAGTCTACTAAGCCTGAATTTCAGATTTAACAGGAATCTTACTTAAATTGCAATATGTAGTTGTTTACTCATTTTATTTAATGAGAAACAAATCTACTGTATAATTTCTCTGTCTACTTTGCTTGATTTTAAGTTCAAAAATCACATATATTTATATATATATCTGGTTAAAATTTCATAATTATATATTATTTAATTAAAGTGCTAACAAACACTCTACTTTATTAGTATATAACAAATTTCAAAAATTAATTTTAGTGTTTAATTTATAGGATCATTGTGTATAAACTTCCACCTACAAAGTATAACTTAAATGATGAAAATTATGTATATTTATCATCAAATAATAAACAAACAGGAAAATGGAATCTGTCTAAGCAAAATATATCTTCAAATTTTTCTGTAATTAGTAGAATATTGGATCCTGTAATCAAGAGTAGAAAGGTTTGTAAATTATAAATTTAATAATCTATTCTTTTTCACTTAAATTACAATATTTTCTATACTATAATGAAATAATAATTACCTTTTTCTAAAAAGTTTAAATAAATTATACAAAAATATGTCTTTCTTTTTGTATTTCAGAAAAAAAAATTTAATACTTGTGCATAATTGTATTTTGCCATGTAATGCACAATTCCCTTCAAGAAAATTTGCAAAATTATATATGATTTTCATATAGTTTTTAAAATCACAATAAAAAAAAATGTTAAAATCAATGAATTGATTGTGTGATTCTTCATTATTCAATTTTATCTTTTTGTTTTGAAAATTCAAAACAACAAAAATCTGATCATCCTCATCAATTTAATCTGATTTTGATATTTTTTTTGGTATACTTAAGTTCTAATAGAGCAAAATCAAATTTCTTAATATCAATGGTAAGCTTTTATGCAAATATAATAGTGGACAAGAATATTAGAATTTATTTTACCCTAATTAAAAAAATGTTTATGTATTTTTACATTACTATGCATTTTATTTTTTAATATAATATGTTATGCTAGCATAACATATATTTACATTATATTATATATTTTACATTAATATGTATTAAAGTAAAATATATATTTATACACACATATATATGTTACAGGACAAATACGAATTCAGGAAATACTAGAATTTCCTAGTCAAAACGAGAATGTCCTATGCTTGTCGGATGTTCTAGTATTTCCTAGGCCAAACTCGAAATGCCTAACATTTCTTATTCAAAGTCCGGAATTTCTAGTTTTTCCTAGTCAAAAACGAAATGGCAAACAGTTAAAACAAAAGTCTTCATTTCTCATATATTCCCTCTCAGAGTTTGAAATATTTTATATATTTCTTACTTTAGAGAATATCTGTAAGAATAAACAAATCTCGTTGAGGAATGCTGCAATCTGCGCCAGTGAAAATACGTACATAGGGCAAAATCAGCTTTTAATGCATGAAGCATCGTATATCTAAATTATGTTTGTACAAAAAGAATAACATTTTGTGTAATTCAATCCACAAAAGCCTACTTTTGCAAAAATAAATAACAAAAACCTATGTATGTTTTTCAACTCTTAAAATTTTTTACTTCATATTTTATGTTGAACTTCGACTAATAAAAATATTAAAATATTTGTCCATGAAAAATAAAAAAATTGGCAATTTCAGTTCTTTAAAGTCAACCATGTAAATAATGAATGAGAGTTGGTTCTGTTTTCAATTTGTCTTATTTCATTTTCTCAACAGAAAATAACAATGAAATTCTTATTTCCTATCAAGTAATAAAAATGAGCATTATGTTCATTATAATAATGTTTTTAATCAATTCATATTTTTAACCAATTAATCAAGAATTTTTGCATTTATAGTATTATTGTAAATACAAAAATAAAAAACAGAACTGGATACCTGTTATTTATTTTTGCAAGGTAGGCTTTTGTGGCATTTAGAATTACAAAATATTATTCTTTTTAGTACATAATAATTTAAATATACAATGCTTCGTGCATTTAAAGCGGTTTTTGCACTATGTACGTACTTCCACTGGCACAGATTGCAGCCTTCCTCAATGAGATTTGTTTATCATTATGGATATTCTCTAAAGAAAGAAATTTCTGCTGGCAAATATCGAACTCTGAGAGGGAATACATGAGAAATGAAAACTTTTGTTTTAACTGTTTACCACTTCGTTAAAACAAAAGTTTACATTTCTCATGTATCAAACTTAGTAAGATGTTCTTACTAAGTTTTATGTTCGAATTCTTATACGTTATGTATGGTTTGCTGAAGATGGCGTAATAAAGCTGAAAGATCTACAAGTTTAGTAAAATATACTCTTTTTCCACTTTTAAAATTGTGCTGAATTTATTTACTCATAATTATTTTGTATATTATATAAATCAGTCACATCAAATAATTAATTTGATGATATTAATTTTACTTCTTATAAATATCCCAATAATATATATGAATTGCATTAGTATTTGGATCCAAATTCAACTAAGTCAGTATTGCAATAATAATTCAGTCTAATAAATACTTATATAACTGAATTATTAGTATAATAGAATCCAATTATCTGAGACAATGTGGACTGAGGGAATCTTGGATAATCAAAATCAGATAACACAGATGGTTTGATAAATTATTAAATAACTGGATTTGAATATATGTACAGCATCTTGTTAATAAATACATTATTATGATGATGTATGCACTATTTTCAGGTTAGACATCAGTATTTATTGAATAATAATGGCAGGTTAAATTATACAATAAAACATATTTAATTTTATTTGCAATTGTTTTATTACAAAAATAAAGTAAAAAAAGTAGTACTCTGAATTTCATCATGCTTGGCATGTTATATTTAAGTGTCAAATTCAATGGTATACGTAGAACTAATCTTTTTTATACAATTTGAATTTCTGCCTATTTTTTGTTAAAAGAGAACAATAATCTTATTTCTAGAACCAAAAATATTTTTTTAATAAAGTATTAATAATATCTATCCAGTAATCATCAATATTATTAAAAAATATTTTTGATTTGAAAAATAACTTGTTTTCTTTTCTTTTATATTATTGAAATCATGACTTAGTTCATTTTTATTGTTAAACTACTAAGCAGAGAGTTGACTTATAAATGAGACATTAATTTTTATTATTTAAATTATATCATATATCATCAATATTTCATATCATATTTCAATATTTAAATTATATCATATAATTTTTATTAATTTTTAAGATAGTGATTTGCATGTAAATCAACTTATATTTGAATATAAATAGTACATGCACTTCTCAAGTTATGAACATAAATTTCTATGCGAGCTTTGTTCATATTTCAGATACTGCTGTTATTTTGCTTCCAAAAATTTTATTTATATATATTTGTTGTTTTTGTTTTTTATCCTTGTACTTTTATCATATTTTATTTAATTTTGTTCATTATTTTTACATCCAATATTTATTAACCTATTTTTGATGTTTGTTTTAACTTATTTTTGAATTGTTACAGTTTTTATTTTTACTATTAATTTTTTCTTAGTTTTAATCGTCTTGTTGTCTTTTGTCATTTATTTTTATTTATTGCTATTTGTACTACCTTTGCTGTTGTCTGTTATTTTATGGTTCTATTTTTTTTTTCATTGTCTTTTTACACATTATCTTGGCACAGTTTGGTCTGTAAGGCCTTTGCCCCACACACAAAACCACACACCCCATAAAACCACACACAACCAACCAACCGAAAGTACTGAAATAATTATATGTATTATATTTTGTAATATATTTTACAATTGGCCCAATTAGAAGTTTCTTATTTCACAGATATGAGTAAAAACTTCCAATTATAAAATGAGAATTTTTGGTATAATCACCAACATCTTGAAATTCTACTATAATATGTTAACTAACATTGTAATACATATTGGTTGCTAGAACATTCTGCTATTATAATGTTTAAAATTCTTGAAAAATTTTTGAAATTTAAAAATAAAATTTCACATTTATAAGTATAAATATTCATAACTAGAGAAGCACATGTATTAATTTTCATATAGTTAGATTTCATATGAAAAATAATTTTTTCATTTAATAATTTTCAAGGGAATTGCATATCTTGTATATAATGATGCTGTACCAAATGAAAAATATTATAACTCTAACTTTGGACATGCAAAAGGTGAGTATTTAATATATAAAAACTATTAATATTAAATATTTTAATTATAAATGTTACTTTTGCACTAAAATAATTTTTATACTTCGGTATCGATAGCAGCAACCATACAGTGAAATTTAGTCGTATCGGCGGTAATGCTGGCTGTGACGAAGTGCGACTCGAGCTGAAGAAACCAAAGTTCTACGTTAGCCTTCCAAAATGGAGGAGCCCGGAAGGCGACTCTAGCGTTTTCCTCGGAGAGCGCCATAAGGAGTGGTGATGGAAAAAAGATAAAAAATGTT
>AYEL01077335.1:0-88193 GCA_000484575.1 Olivierus martensii
GCAATTTACATAAATGATTAAAAACTGACGATGACGTAACAATTAAAATAATGGAAAACGATCAAAACGTTAATTTAATAACGTATCGTTATTAATAATTGTAAATTACGCAAAAATTCGTTCATGACGTAACAATTTAAAATTCTACGATGCATTATTGCGTCGGAAATAATAACGTTCAACAGAAAAGTATTATTTTTCATATAATAATCATGTTTTAATTAAGAAAAAATAATAAAATTAATTGTAATCAATTATGACGTAACAATAATAATGCTTGCTGTCATTGTTACATAACAACAATTGTTATTTTAAAAAATGTCGTTTACGCTGTAACTGAAAGTTAATAAAATATGTAAATTTCAATTGATAATTGAAATTAATGACGTAAAAATTAGCTCAATTATTAATTTATTACGTAACAATGCAATTTACGTAAATGATTAAAAACGCGCGGGATGACATAACAATTACAATAACGGGAAACAATCAAAACGTTAATTTAATAACGTATCGTTATTAATAATTGTAAATTACGCAAAAATTCGTTTACGACGTAACAATTTTAAATTATGCGATGCATTATTGCGTCAGAAATAACGGCGTTCAGCAAAAAAAGAACGAAAATATAAAAAAAAAACAATAAAACAATTATTCTACTTCCTTTGCTATTTTAATATTTAACATCTTTAATTAACATTATATAAAAATATTTACAAATATTTAACTAATTCTTAAATAAACAGAAAGAACGATAATAAACATTCTTCTATTAAATAAAGCTCGGAATCTGAGAAGAAAATCTATGAAATAAGTTTCTTTTCTTTAAATAAACATTCACTTAACTGAGCCGAGAAATTGCACTGTAATTAGAAAAGTAGATACGCTTCGTTCTTCTTACTAACATCTGAAGAAGAGAAGCTGATTAAAGGAGAAAAGAAAACAAAAAAAAAAAAGAAAAAAAATGGAGGATATGGCAAGAGATGCGATGTCCACAATTACTTTTACGGAAGCAATTAATAAACCAAAATCCTTATAATCAGCGATAGTCACAGTAATTAAATCGGAAGAAGAAGAAGAAGAAAAAATAATTGAAAAATTCTGTTAATATGCGATTTGTATTAGAGAGTAGAAGCTTATTAAGGAGTTCATTTATCGCTTTAATTATTTAAATAATTTTATATATTCGTACTCCTTTAAAGTTTTAACGCGTAAGAGTCGAATGTGAAGCACCAAAGGGAGATGCACGTAAAGTACTGATTATAATGGAAAAAAATGCAGATGAAGATATGATTATTATATGCTTAATCATCATTAATATGGCAAATGGTGGCAGTATGAAAGTTATCAATTTTTTTTCTTAATAGACATATTGCAGAATGCAGAATACTTAATATTAACATTCACAAAGATGCATGGTGAAATTTTAACGCATGCTAATTCGTAAGCCGATCATGGTATGAGGTAAAAAAAAAAGAAAAATTCAAGAAAATCTGTACACGCTTCGGTCGCATTTTGCCCGGAGGAGGAGGACCAAGAACTCAAGTGCGAGTCATCTTCAGCATAGCCATTAATTTTATCCAAACCGTCATAACCATTTTTAAAACTTTTATTCATACTGAGCGAATAAATCCTGCACACGAATACAATGTAGATATATATATATATATTTATTTATTTATTTTTCTTTTAGCTGAAATGCAAGAATGGAATCCTTGGGGCAAGCCAGGTGCAGGTGCTCCTAGATATAGAAATTCTCTTTCACATGGTTTATCCAAAACTGAATCACAAGTATGTAGTTTTAAATTTTTTGTAAATTGTTTTATTTATGAGATTTAAATACAAGTATTTAAAAAAATCATAAGATTCTTTTAAAACTTGTATTTAAATCTCAATAAATTTATATAAGAATAAATTTGTAGAATTTATATAAATAAATATTAGTACAGTTGATTCTTATTATTCACAGTAGTTACATTCTGTAAAATTCTTTGCAAATACTGAATCATTGTGCCTATCAGAAATATAGAGTTAGGTTCCTGCGAATCTTTCTTCCCAACATTTTCATCCTTGCTTTGTGTGTGCTTTTCTGTTTAAAGATACCTTATTTAATGTATATTACAGTTCTTACAAATAAATAATTATAGTATATGCAGTGAACAGTACTATAAACAGTATTAAAATTAGTACAGTAATCTTTATTTAATTTTTTAAAACACTAACTATATAGTAAATAAAATCTTATTTTTAATGTATGATATTTGATATGGCAGCTGACACATTGTCTTTCTGAATTCATTGAAAAACTGCCTCACCCTTGTCTGCATCACTTTTTGCCTCAAATCTTCTAAAATCTCAACATTTGGAGAAATGTGCAGGAAGTTAGGCATCTAAATTTGAGCTGCATTCAAGCATATACATCAGATTACATTCTTCTGTGGGACTTGCGGACAGTATGAACAGGTTTTTGGCGTGTGGTCTGTGGAGTGAGCAAGGATAAGTAACAAGACTTTTCTGGAAGAATAATACAGAAAATATGTTTGGTAACAAACATCTTCCTTTATTAGAGAGAGAGAGAAGGTTTACATTGGTGACAGGAAGAAGGTTTTCACCAGTCAATGGGAGTTCGTAAATAAGTACTTAACTGCTGCAGAAATCAATTTTGTAGTTACAAATAAATTTTTGCAAATACACAAATATGGAATTTGAGAATAATGAGAATCAACTGTACATCATATTTATAGATGGACCTTACAAAGTAAATGGAACATTATATTTTGCATAATTGATTTTAAGTTTAAGATATCTGAGATGAGAGATTTTGGGTCCGTTTATCTTAGTATATATGCAAAGTTGCAACATTCAAAATAAGTAATAATTAATAATGAAATCTCATGGTAAATGATTATGAATGTTCCAGAGTTTTGCCTGGCCAGGTCTTTTAACTTCCAGAAAATAAATTCCAAAATTAAATTAATAAATCTAACAAATCTAAGGTAAGAGTTTAGGACTGACACAGTGCTCGTCGTCATCAACTTTTCATCGAATTATCATTGTTATGTGATGCTTCATTATCATAGTATTTTTTATTGTTTGTATTGTTGTTGTTGTTATTTATATTGTAGAACTGTATTATCATACTAATCATATTCTATAATGTGATTTGAAGGACTACCTGGCCAAATTCTACTAATCATTGTTATATTTGGAAAGATTTTGTTATGGATCTCCTGGCTGCAGAGCAAATAATAAGGGCACCTGTTTATAAGCTAAGGCATCCTAACCATTGTCATTACCAACTCCTGGATTGAACATCAAGTCAACAGGTGAATTGGATTTGGGTGCCCCAGTTTCAAAAATTGCAGGTTTTATGAAAACCATATTGATATAAGTTGGGAAGAGGTTAAAGTAATTAAATCTTGTAATAATCTCTGAGAAAATAGGATAAGAGAATCAGGGATAACAACTACTATTGCAAAACCATACCTAAAACAAATCCAATCAGCACAAATGCAGTAAAAACAAGAGTTTATTTTTTAAAACATTTTCTGTCACTTGATCTTTTTTTGTACACAAAACAAAAAAAGGAGACATTAGCTTAAAAAATACATAGGTACAAAAACTAAAAGAGAAGTTTACAGAATCATAATGAAAAATTTTTATTTGAACAGTTACATCAAAAATTCAAAATATAAGCAATATACAGGGTGCCCACATTTCTGTGAACCAGGTATTTTTTTCGAAAACTATCTGGTATACATGAAAACTGTAAAACACATTCCTGTTACATTTTCATTCCAAATTACAGTCTGTCCTTAATATTTTTTTCTGCGCCCCTCTTGCACAGTGCATGCTTCAACTTTGTTTTCTTGAATGGTAGTGTATTATTTTTATAACGGAATCTGATTCCTCCAATTTTTTATGCAATTTTCGTGATGGAATTATTTTCCTACGATTGATATTTTTGGAGATATTTAGGAATAAAGGAACCATTCAGAAAGACTTAATTTGATGACATTGTTTCTATGGATCAAACATTTTTCTTGATTAATGTCTATGTATTTTTTCCTGTAATGTCGAAAACTTAAGATTTATGACTATTATTCCCTACTACTACTCATATTTTAACTGTTTTCACTTCAATCAACAAAAATCAAACACCATAAAGCACTATCTGCAGTATAGAATTCAACTTATACTTTTAGGTATTCTTTTTCAGTTTTTTGAGTTTGTATAACATTCGAATATTTTATTTTATTTGTTTATGTAATATGCTGATGATGGCTTACTGAAGCTGAAAGATCTTCAGTTTTAATAAAGAACATTTCCACTTATAATCTGTGCTGTAATATTTATAATTCAACTTATACTTTTATTAACTTAAATACGAACATTTTCAGTGCAAAGCACCCTCCTCAGGTACGTACTACGTACTTCAATCGAATCAAGAGAAGCTTATAATAACAAAATAATTCTAGAACAACGCTGCATTTTTCCGAGTTTCTTATTCAGAAAAATGTCAAAAACGACATTACGAAAAGATTTTAATTTGTGAACATAAAAATAAAAATCCTTCTGCTACTCAGCAATTTATTTCTGATCACTTTTTAATTAAATGAAACAATGTCATTCTAGTCTATACATGTTTTCTCAAAGTGTTACCATAAGCCGCCACAAACCGCCACCCTCCTAGATCGGAAGAGCGGTTCAGCAGGAATGCCGAGACTACATGTTACCATAAACCCTCCATAAACCGCCACCCTCCTTTACCGCCAGGAATTTCGAACCGATGGAGGCGGCTTAAAGAGGTTTGACTGTATCTAATACATGACGGCTTAAAGAGGTTTGATTGTATTTTTAAGTTAGAGTTTAGAAGAAGACTTGAGCTCAAGCCGAACTCTGGATTGCAGAGTCATTAGAACCATTAGGTTTAAGTTATAATTATTATAATTTGATATTCGTTAAAATTCGCGACTTTGCAAGGTTGGATTAATCCAGCAAAGACTTACACAAAAAAGATAGTTGATGGGACTTATTGAACCATCATTCTTTGGCAAAAGATTAGTTTTTTAATGAATTCAAATACCTTGGTGTAATTTTAGAAAGGGGATTGACAGGGAATATCAGACTTTATTACTGAGAAGGCCTGTAAAGCTGTAAGGGCCTGTAGTCATTTTGGGTAAGACATGGGGGCTTAAACCAGGGTTACTACTAAATATATACCATGGAGATCCATCATTATCAATTCTGCCATTATTTATTAATGAAGAGTTTTGTTAAAGACTTTCAGGAATAAACTTTAAAAGATTCAAAGGTTTGTCTGGACATCACAGGAACTCTGAAGCCTTCTCTTACTACTGTTCTTGAAGCCATCTTTGGCATTTCCCTTTGCATTTATATGTTTGAAGCTAGTGCCCAGGAAGATTATTATAGACTTCATTATTGTGAGAGAAGGATTTCTCCCACAAAGTGGAGCACTCATCTTTTGAATGGGACACTTGCAAATCCTGTCTCATAAACTGCAACACGCAGGGAAAAATCTTCAATTATAAACTTTTTCAGCATTCAGTTCTAAACACTATAAAAAATGTCATCAAAATCAGATGAATAGTTTGTCCAAAAATGAAATGAAAATATCTATCAGGTAGCCCACCTATGACTTCCTATTTGTTGGCATTAACAGATTTTTGAAATCTATGATATTTATTAAGTTATTTGGAAGAGTACAGACTTTTCTTTCACCCTGTGTACAAGTCTCGAAATATATATATATATAATTTGAATAACATATATCAATTTTATTTGCATATAATGTGAATATATTTTAATAAACTGCTCATTTGTAGTTGTTGATTTATTTCATATCAAATATATTTATTACTGCAAAGTGTGCTTGGCATTGCTTGGGGTATAGTTTGAAACATATACAGTATATTAGGAAAAACTTGGTTTTGATTATTTACATGTTGATTTCTTTTGTAGTCAGTCATTCAGTTATTTTTTAATAAATCCTCCATAATTTCCAGAAGGTTTACCAACTTATGAGTCTATACGTTTTTCTGTTCTTCAATTTGAAAAAGATTATTTGAAGGAACACTGAAATTTGTAATACTACGATACTGCTTACTATACTTATTGAAAAATGGTCATCTTACCAATCTTCATTGTATTTAGTGATTGTGTTTTCCTGAACTTTTTGTTTTCTCGAGATTCAGGAATTCCTGAATTAGCAATTAATTTATTTCTTGAGATTTGAAATTCCTTTCCAGAAATTCTTGAGAATCTCAAAATTCTAAAAAAATATTTAGTTAGAAAAAATCACCTATTTTAATAAGGATAAAAACAAAATGAGGCAGAAAAAAATCATGCAAAATGAAAACAAATAATAATAGGTTTTATATTTGTTTTTTATTTAATATTTTAATTATATTCAAAAATAATCATAATTGTTTTTCAATTACTGCCAGTTTTTATTAAAATAACTTTTTGATATAAATAAACAATTTATTCGTTTATCTACTAAACAGTACTAATCTACTAATCACAGAACCCATTTAGTATATAAACGAATAGATTGAAGACACAAATTCTACATAAGATTGCTAATCAGTTATTAAGTCATTATGATTCAATTAATCAGTTATTAAAATTGCTAATCAGTTAACTGCTTATCAGTTATTGATCTATATAAGATTGGGCACAAAAACTCCATTTCTGGAATTTTTGTGCCCAATCTTATGTAGATGTATATGAGCTTTTTAGCCTATATGACTTTATGACTGCTTATTTTTTACACATCACTATATTTGACTATCTAGACCAACAGAAGCACCTCTTAGAAAAAGTTTAGGACTCCTATTTTGGCTATGTAATTTTCTAAGAAAACTCTATAGTCACTGGCCATTAAATGAAGATGGGAGTTTTGGGGAATGATTGAGGGCTAGCTATTCACTCATATCCTCTGATACACTATATTAGATCACACTAAATTATTTTAGGTTTATATACCTTTTTTAAGTATTATTTTGTGATTAGTTTTGATAATTTTCTTTTTGAAATATAAAGTTAGCAGAAGTGATACAGATAAACTACATGACTTATCTGCTTAATTTATTGACTTGAGGATGTTGCAGGGTCAAAAGAGGGGCAAAATAATCTATTGCTATGAAATTTTTAGGATACAAATTTGCAGAATTTTTTTTTATTCCCAAGTTTTATAAGAATTTTTCTTGAAAATTGGGAATTTAGATTTTCTTGTTAATCTCCAAATTTTTCTAGATGGGAATCATTAATTGTATTGTCTGTAGGTAGAAGTTTTGTTAATTGGAAAATTATTTCATGCATTGATTTCATTTGTTATTTTAAATCTTCATGTTTATTGAAATATTATATTATCATCAGACTAGTTGAATTACAACTTGAATAAATTCAGAAAGAAATTATTTGTTCTTTCTGAATTTATTAAAATATAAAATCACAAGATCATTTATCAATATTATATCATAATGACGACATCAGCATGGTTATGTGACATCATCTGTTTGTTACATCGTGATGTCATCATGGGATCTTGTCAGGGTATTGACATCCTGAATTCAAACAAAATCATTTTCCCATATAATTGATTTATTTTAGCATTTGGAATCAGTTGGCTCTTTAAAATTACATCATACAGCCATAACATAACAATAGTGTTTTGGGATTATATCATGATAACATAGTGACACATGTGACAGTGAATTCCTGAATTATCAATTAATTTATTTCTTGAGATTTGAGATTTGCTTCCAATAGTGACATCACTATGATAACATAGTGATGTCCTATGTTATCATGATGATTGTATTTTGTGGTGTCATAAATTTTTACGCTATGATAGGACATCACTATGTATATGGTCATAGGTGTTTGTTAACTCGTCGAGTCCAGGAGTCAAAGTGTCCGGAGAACGCTGGTCCGGAAGTAAGGAAGAGATCGCAGCGCCACTAGCAAGAAACGGACAAACGGGAAAGCAGGACCGCCATAATAACATTATATAATTTATTATAGCATTTGTAATCCATTGGCTTTTCATATTCAATTTTACTATTGATTTTATCAGTTGATTTAGTCAGTATATAATATCCTGATGATGTCAACATAGCAGTAATGTGACACCATAGTAATATCATGCAAAAGAAGTATTTTATGTTGT
The DNA here is from genome assembly GCA_000484575.1 of Olivierus martensii. Lineage (NCBI taxonomy): Eukaryota > Metazoa > Arthropoda > Arachnida > Scorpiones > Buthidae > Olivierus > Olivierus martensii. The sequence goes on from AYEL01077335.1 coordinate 8,195, forward strand.
CATACATTGTTAAGTCTATAACGACCTGAACCATTCCTGGTCCGGCCATTATTTTTAGTTCGGACCCCACGTCCCTCCCTGCGAGGCCTTACTCGTATTCTAATTCTAATGTCAATGCCAGAGGCATATAAAAACTCGTTTATTTTGGAAAAGGACTCCATAACAAAATTACAATGGAACAAATTAGTTTATTATGACTAAAAAAAAGAACTTACAGCTCATAAAGTGTAATTATGGTGGTCTCCCTGTCATTGACGATTATTCTGGAATTCAAACAACATAAAATTCTTCTTGACAAAATCCACATTCACCGTCTGCGCCGGTTCCTCCTTTTCCAATCCAACACACTGTTACAAATACAGGGAGATGACTTATCCGCCCTCTAACAATATTTTTAAGTACCACAACATTTACATAAAAAGTTAACATAAAATATTTTACCAAATTATACATCATTATTTCCCATTGTTTTACATCCAAAAACACTTTTTCATGTTATAGGTTATTTTTAACAATTGTAAACAAATAAGAGAATTATTCACAAAAATTAATATTTTTAAACTAATTTGAAATGTCATTCTATCTAGCCAACATGGCTGCCTCCACGATGCCTCTTTATCGGTAAGTCCAACCTTCCAATTCTTCACAAGTCACCAATGATGTCTCACTGGTGCCACTATGATGTCATCCCAAATTTGAATATCATTTTGAAGGATTTAAATGAAAGTACTTTCATTGTCACCCCAAAATGTCCTACTCACTTGGACAATTTCAACCCTGAGTAGCTTATGTTACCACAGGGCCGTGGAAAGTATCCAGGCCAAGTTTGGTCCCAATGAGTCAAATGGTGCATGAGCCTTTGCAGGAGAGACAGACAAACATTGCTTTATATATGTAGATTTGATAATATGATTATAAAATTATTAGAATTAGAGCATTTAGCATATAACTAACTATATTATGAATTATATTTAAAACATATGACAAATATATATATATTCATATTAATTAATAAAGGAAAAGGAACATCTTATAATACTTCTATGTTGGTTGATCAGTTATTGATTAAAGATCTTTGAAGAAAAACAACTTGCTTAACTCATAAGTTCACACAGCACTATTAGCAAGTTTTACAAGACTTTTAATCTGGTAAATCTGGTACCAGATTAAAAGTCTTGTAAAACTTGCTAATAGTGCTGTGTGAACTTATATATTGATTAAAGGTTGTTTTATTGTCTTGACAGTTCTTATTGTTTATAGAAAACACCTATATGTAACTTAATATTAGTCAGATGAGTCCATGAGGAAAGAGAAAAGAAAATGGGATGAAATCTCAAAATTATTTTGATTATTTTGAAATTTAATTCCTGGATTTTTTAAAAACTGAAATCTTTTATTTTTATATACATAAATTAAAAGATTTCAGTTTTAATTTATGTATATATTTAAAACTGAAATTTGAGTTAAATAATAATATTTAAGTTCATGAAATTTCAATAAATTTCATTTTAAATTGTTTTGCATATTTTTTCATGTTTATAACTTCAACCCTTCAATTTACATTATACTATCTTAATATTGAGAGATTTTTTTGATGAACCAACCTTTCCTTTGATTGTATCTGCTGAATTTTTTTTGGCTTAAAAATAAGAGAGTTTAATTCAAAGACAAAAGCAAAATGTTAGACAAAAATTTATAATCTACCAGATTTTTTTTTTATATATGATATAATTTAGTTGAATTAAACTCTCTTATTATCATAGTTGCTAATGGGAACTATTTCTGTATTCCAAGTATATCTTACTTCATATTATCATATTTCTCTTTGTAGTGTTCTGACAGAATTTTATTAGTTGCTTGATACAAAAACATTAAAACTGGCAGTATCATAGATCAAATTTTGTCTTTCTGAATATTTCTTTATTCTTAAATATCTCTGAAAATATCGATCGTAGGAAAATAATTCTACCACAAAAATTGCACAAAAAATTGGCAAAATCAGATTCCTTTAGAAAAATAATACACTTACAATTTGAGAAAACAAAGTTGAAGCATGCACTGTGCGAGATCATGCACAGAAAAAATATTAAGGATGGATTGTAATTTGGAAGAAAAATGTAACAGGACATGTGTTTTACAGTTTTCATGTATAGCTGATAGTTCGAGAAAAATGCCTGGTCCACAGAAATGTGGGCACCCTCTATATGGCATCACTATGGTTACTAAATGATATTAAATGGCAAGAAGCTAGTTATTAAAAATGTCTGAAAATCTCAAGAAATCATCTTTAGTGAAGCAGCCATTATTCTGTAGAGAAGTACAAGCAAGTATCCTTCAGTTTATGAAGGTTACTGGGACCATAAAAATTGTTCTTTAAATGAAAATTCATAAATCAGAAATTCATTTCCCATTAATTCCAAATCTTTACTGGAATTAATAAGTTAATACTGGAAAAAATAACTCAATTCCCTGTAAAAATTTTTAATTAGTTCCTGGATATCAGAAAGTCACCACTATTTTACCTATTGATGTTAAAGCATTTCAAAAGCATTAATATAAATATAATTATTTATCCATATTTGATACTCTTACATAAATTTCTAATAAAAATCATAGATCTCAACTTTAAATCATTCCTATACTAATTATTATAACTTACTGTTGAAATTTTTCATGTTGAGGGACTGTAAATTTCACTTTAAAAATGTTAGTGCCAAGGAGAATGTGATATTTTCAGCTCTTCTGTTTAAAATAGTCAATGTTAGTATTATGATGAACACTTGAATGCACTGCCGCTTAATAATCATAGATTGAAAAGCTACACAAAAAAATTAAAAGTTTTTCTCAGATTTCTGTAAGATCAAAACAGATGTGAACACGTCAAGACATAATTTTAGTTTTATAGGCCATACTATCTTAAACTTGATCATATTTTGAATAATAATAAGAAAAAATTAATTTATTTAAGAAGATATTAAAAATGGTATTACTGAAAGAAAATGGAGAAATTTATCAGGCAACCAATAATGTTCTGTCCGATTTTCACATGATCAAATTGCATGCACTCCCCACAGCGTTCCTTCAGACATGAGGTAGATAAAGGAAAGCTAGTTTAGTGAATGTGTCCTCTCGTAGTCGGCTGGTATTGGTCACCACAGTTAAACGGGGATGTCAGCGAGAGCAGGTCAAACATTGGAACCCCAAACATGTTTATTCGGACCTGTATATTATACAACTTTAAACTGGGAATGAAAGCTTGCAGCATGAAGAAAAATATGCCATGCATTCGATAGGGATGTGGTAAATGACCGGACAATATAACAGTGGTTTAAGAAATTTAAGGACAGTGATAAATCCCTCCAGAATACACCATGTATATGATGTCCACAAGCTGTAAACAAATAGGCATTAAAGGCAGCTATTGAGGCTGATAGTGGCCACGTGAAACATTGGGAGAAGCATTCAACTGCAGTACAAAAACCATTCGACCACATCTTTATCAGTTTGATAAATGATATAAAGTGGATGATAGATCCCACAAGTTGACTGTGTCTCAGAAAGCGACACGGGCAAATGCCTGTATTTCTCTGCTGTCTCATCAAAGAATTCGTTTCTGAACAGAATGCTGATCTACGATGAGAAGTGGGTTCTTTACAATATTCCATGGCGCCATCGTTGATGGTTGGCATCACATGAACCTCCTCCCAAACAACCAAAACTACAACTGCATCAACAGAATGTTATGCTCTGTGTTTGGTGAACAGTTCGGGTTATCATGCATTGCAAACTGCTGCCACCTGGCCAGACAATCAATGCAACTGTGCACACTTGGCAATTGGAACATATGTATGAAAAACTGTAAACCGTGGAGCCAGTGCTTGTGAATTACAAAGATGTCATTCTGTTAGAGGACAATATGAAGCCACATGTTGCCCGTAACATCATTATTTGACCGTAACATCATTATTGCCCGTAACATCATTATTTGACTTGGTTGGGAAAAACTAATGCATCCCCCATATTCCCCTGATGTTGCACCTTCGGATTATCATTTGTTATATTCATTAGATAACCATCTGTGAGGACAATGGTTCTAAATCCTCAATGAAATGATACATGCACTAGATGACTTCTTTGGTTCATATTCTGCTGAGTTCTATCAAAGTGGGATCCATAGTCTGCTCAAGCATTGGAGACAGATCATAGTTGCTAATGGGAACTATTTCTGTATTCCAAGTATATCTTACTTCATATTATCATATTTCTCTTTGTAGTGTTCTGACAGAATTTTATTAGTTGCTTGATACAAAAACATTAAAACTGGCAGTATCATAGATCAAATTTTGTCTTTCTGAATATTTCTTTATTCTTAAATATCTCTGAAAATATCGATCGTAGGAAAATAATTCTACCACAAAAATTGCACAAAAAATTGGCAAAATCAGATTCCTTTAGAAAAATAATACACTTACAATTTGAGAAAACAAAGTTGAAGCATGCACTGTGCGAGATCATGCACAGAAAAAATATTAAGGATGGATTGTAATTTGAAAGAAAAATGTAACAGGACATGTGTTTTACAGTTTTCATGTATAGCTGATAGTTCGAGAAAAATGCCTGGTCCACAGAAATGTGGGCACCCTCTATATGGCATCACTATGGTTACTAAATGATATTAAATGGCAAGAAGCTAGTTATTAAAAATGTCTGAAAAGTCTCCTTCTTTAGGTCTTCTTCTGTGATACTATAAGACAAAGCCCTATTGAAAAAACTCCTAAATGCCGCTTTTTTATAACTCATCATATCTCTCGACCATTCTGGTATTAAAACCGGTCTATAAGTTGATTTACGATATACACTTGTTTTCAGCCATCCATCTTGCTTTTCCAACTGTAGATCTAAAAAATGCACATTATTTTCACTCATTTGATCTTTCATTAATTTAAGCCCATATTCATCCATTGTGAAATCTTTAGTTAGCTCGTCTATATATTTCTCATCTTTCCATAATACCAGTATATCGTCAATATAACGTATATACAAATATATATTCGGTTGGAACTTATATAATTTTTATTCTTCTATAGATCTCAGTATGATCTCGGCTAATGTACCTGCAATCGGGCTTCCAATAGGCATCCCTTGTACCTGCTTAAATATTTTTCCTCTAAAAACAAAATAGGAATTATAGCATATTAAATATGCAATTTCTCTCAAGAGTTTCGTATCTGGTTGCTCTTGTGGCACATTCTCTAGCAAGAAACGGTATAGATGCAGACAAAAATGGTTCCAGTCTTAAAGAGGGGTATAGCGCTTCGTAATCATTTGTGGTCATGACTTTAATATCATCTGTGTATAAATTTCGCACTTTCTCCAACACAGCTGACGTGATCTTCGTTGAATAATCGGTTTCCCCTAAAATATTATTACACCAGTCAGTAAGGTTTTTTTCTAGGCCATATGTCAGCGCCAGTCTCTTCTCAACTATTGGCCTGTATTTAATTGGTGATTTATGCACTTTAATATATGCAAATAGACGCAGGCTTGCTGGTGCTTCCTGCCTTTTAACCTTCCAACATTGTGGGAAATTTTTGTGCCTTATAATTCTATTCACTAGTGCATCCATTTCATAGTTGGATCGTTATCCAGCTCGACAGCTTCCGAATCTTTTATGTATTCGTTAAGGAAGTTATCATAATCTTTTTTAGACATTAGCACCATTTTCTTGGTTTTATCTTCTCTAGTAATAATGTACTCGCCTTCCTTCAACCATTTTATCGTTCTTTTAATATCGTATTTCTCCTCTTTAGTTTTCACATTATTCGTTTTGCTTCCTTTCTTCTGCCTTTGCCTTATAAACTCCCATCTTTTTTTTCTTTTTCTAGCTCTGAGTTATCTTTAATTAGGCTATCTATTATTGGAATGTCCACACCCTTTTAACAAATAGCGGCAATTATATCTCTCCTATTATTGTAATCATATCAACTAGTTTTTTTTTTTTTTTTTTTTTTTTTTTTGTTAAGTTTTTTAAATTATACTGTAAAATTTTTTTAGGTGTTCTAATGGTTTCTTCTGTTAAACTTTAAATTTGTTTAAATTCAAACTATTAGAATGTTAGAAAACCTATTTCGAACTGTAAAAACGATGTTGTTCTAGAATTATTTTGTTATTATAAGCAGTATGATATATATGATATATATTTTGATATATGATATATATTTTGATTAGTTATCTGACTTGAGCCAAGTCTGTCTGCCTGGATTTACCATAGAGGGCCCGTGGCTAGGTCTAGCCTGGCGGGAGCGCTGGTGTCGGTGTAAGTCAGATAGTTATTATAAGCTTCTCTTGATTTGATTGAAGTACGTAGTATGTACCTGAGGAGGGTGCTTTGCACTGAAAATGTTCATATTGAGGTTAATAAAAGTATAAGTTGAATTCTATACTGCAGATAGTGCTTTATGGTGTTTAATTTTTGTTTATTATTCCCTATTTCGTAAAAATATTTCAAAGTATAAAATAATTGGAGAATTTATTTAAAATTCTTTTTCATATTAGAATAACAGATACTGAACTAAGGATTTGTCTATTGGCTTTCATACTGCCAGTCACCAAACTTAGGAATTAACAAATTATTAGATTGATGCATAATTCTGTAGCATTCTGATTTGGCCTAGCAACACTGCATTGCTGTTCATTTGTTTACCGTTTTTACATTGTCACTGTTTACTTTGGAGTATTGTCTTGTGGAATACGAGCTATCAGCGAGATTGTTACAAACGATTGTTATTTCTTCGCTGTTGAAGATAAAGTGTCAGGTCGAGAAAAACGAACATTTCTGACATATTCTGCTGTACGAGTTTAACCTAGGTTCAAGTGCAGTAAATGCAGCTAGGAACATCTGTGAAGTGTATGGAACTTGGATTGATGACTTCCTAAACTCAAAACCAATAGATTTCTACAGATGGGGGATCCAAAAACTATCCCAATGTTGGCAGGAAGTTATTGACAATGACGGAGATTACATTGTTGAATAGTTGCTTGCTTGATTTGGTCAAATTTTTAACTGAATTTCATAAATAAAACACTAAACAAACAAACTTAACAAACCTATATTTAAAACGCTTAACTACTGTGGCGCACCATTTGCGGATCACGTGACAAGATCGCATTCATGCTATACTTTCCGATACTTGATCATGTGTTACATTTCGAAGCTATACAGTATACATAATACTGTATATCGAAAACAGCACCTATTTGACACCCGTTTCTTCTGTAAATTTTCACATATAGGAGTATAAATTTGCGAGAGGAATCCTTACAAAAGTGACTTTGAATAGAAACTTTTTTGATTGATGTCACATCAATGAAAAAAGTTTCTATGCATGCATGAAACTCCCAAAAAATCATAGTTCTTTGTTTATTAGTTTTCGAGATATTCATCTCCAAATCTCGATTAGCTTATCGTAATCGTTTTTGTTTATAACCGGAATAATCGTGATTTTTTGTAAGTGGCGTCATCTCGTGACAGATATAGAAATTATACATGCCAAAATTAATAAATGGATCTCCTGTCAAAATTTATTTTTACTAGTTAGCCTCTGGTCACTATGTGCCCAAATACAACAAAAACGAAACATTTGTTTCTTATCTGTCAAATTTAAGATTTTTCATTTATTTAGTATAATCTTGTATATAATTATTTTGCTTGTTTTTTCCCTCCAGACCAAACTTTGAAATTTTATTTATATGAAATTGGCAACTAACAAACTATCGATTTATCCATTTAGTTATTTAGGTAATAATTATAATTTTTACCTTAAAATAAAAATTTATAATTTCTGAAATAAATTAAATATTATTTAAATGCAACATTTATGTACCCTCTACGCGCCGAATGCAAACTGAACTCTCGAGCCGGAGAACAACCAACATTTTTCGATCGAAAAAGATAGAAATTGAAATCAAATATCAAAAAGAAGTATACAGACATAAATAGGAAGTAAATTATGATAATTTAAGGCAAAATTTATAATGAGGTTGGGATTTAGTTTTCTAAAAGACGCAATTAAAGATTCGAAGCGAAAGAAAATAGTAACGGCGAGTCGGCAACACTTCTGGCGCGGGAGTTCGCACATGCGCAGAAACATGGACACCACACGCTTGTTCCTTTATTATATATGATGATGATTTTTATAAATATATTTTTTACAGAGATTGAAAATTATCTAATAAATTAAAATAAGGTCATATAATATGTTTTAATATATATATATAAAAGGAGGCTTTAAAAATTTATTTTTAAATTACTTAAAAATTTTTGAAATATTTAACGATTTCTTTTCTGTTCAGAACCATTTAAAAGTTCATTAAACGTTTCCCGCATTTTTGATATAAATTAACATTAAAATCAGATACCTTCATTAAAATAATTTTACTAAATATTAATTGGGAGTCTACAAAGCGTCGGACCCTGCAATGTCGGTGGTCTAGAATTATAGGGGGGCAAAGATCTGTTTGTCTCTTCTTTCTTTATCCTTTTTTTTAAATTAACAATATAATACAATAAAAATTAAATGAACAACAAAAAGATTGAAACATTGATTGAATTTGATTGTGCGTTGGTATGAGCAGTATCCAAAAATATTGAAATAAAAGATGTGATTAGAGATTTTGCAAATTTAAAATCCATGAGAAAGGATTTTAAATACAGTAAAACCCCTATAAGACGCCACCATCCGTTTGGATATGATTTTGGCGGTTAATCGAGATTGGCGGTTTATCGAAAACACGTGTGGTATAGATAGGAAAATGAACTCCGAATTTATTAAATTTAATAAAATACAGTATATTTATTTTTAGCATCCAAACTTTTCTAAAAAACTGTATACTTTACAGTATAGTATGCGTGCCATATATCATCATCATTGGTTTTCTTCCCAAAATCAGGTCCCGACCAGTCATCCGTCTTCTCTCCACTTTTTTCTATTTCTCACTCTTTCTCTTAGGCCTGCATAGCCATCCTTCTTTATCAGCTCATCAAGTAACTTCTTCCTTTTTCTTCCTTTCCCCTCATTCCTTGTACTGTTCCTTCTATCATTTCTTTCAATAAGCACTCCCTTCTTATCACTTGTCCAATCCAATTTCTTTTTCTCCTTCTAATTGTCTCCAACAGTTGTCTCTCTTCTCCAATCATTCCCAAAACTTCCTCGTTCTTTATTTTCCTAGTCCAACTAATTTTTCCAATTTTCTCCAGTCCCACATCTCAAAAGCCTGTAGTCTTTCTTCGTCTCTCTTCCTTAATGTCCAGGTTTCCGCTCCATATAATACCACACTCCAAATTAAGCACTTCAATAATCTTTTCCTCAACCTCAACTCCAAGGGCCCTGTCAATATTTTGTAGTTTTTCCTGGAAGCTTCCTTTGTTTGCCATTGCTATCCATGTTCTTATCTCCTTATCATATTTACAGTCCAAACTGATTAGACATCCTAAGTAACGATATAGTAAAGAGTGAGAAAGTTTTTGGAAAGCAAATGGACATAACGGACTTCACCTACAGCAACAGATGGCTGAGGCGTTTCAAATAACAGAAGAGCCTTTCGCGAGCGTTGCGGCATGGTGAAACATTAACAGACTTAGCATCATGGCTCTTATGATCTTAAATTTTCTACAACTTAGTGTGAACCAGGCTTAAAGAGACATATGATTAAACGTTAACTCCATCTCTCCTACCCCCTGGATACAAATGAATCCACAGAGCTTTTAACATATACAGTATTGATGAACTTCGGGATATGAGCCACCTTACATGGTCCTGGCGGATTAACGAGGAAAATACAATACCAAAAGGAATATTTGTTTAGATGTATTTATTGTCTTATCGGGTTTTGCCTATTTCATTAACATAGGGAAGATCCGTTCCGCCAAATTTCTTGGCGGTAAGCGAGGGTGGCGGCTTAACGGGGGCGTCTTATCGGAGTTTAACTGTAATGTGGAGTGGAGTAAAGGCGTAGTTGGGGAAAGCGCATTATCAGACTTTTTTATTATAAGATATAATACAATAGTTTACAATAGATATTACATATTTAACCTATTATAGTCGATTTTTGTTATTTGCAGTAGTTATGTTCTGTAAATTCTATGCAAGTACTGAATTAGCAAATACTGAACCATTGTGCATATGGGAAATATAGAGTTAGGTTCCTGCGAACCTTTCTTCAAAACATTTTCACCCTTGCTTTATGTATGTCTTTCTGTTTAAAGACACCTTTTTATTGTGTATTACAGTACTTACAGATATTTTCAGTATATGCAGTGAACAGAACTATATACATTATTATAATTACAATAATCTTTATTTAATTTTTTAAAACACTATGTAGAAAATAAAATCTTATTTTTGAGGGACATTTTGTGATAAGGATGGTTCTTCCTCATTTGACACTTTTTTTGTTTTTTTGTTAAGAAGTTATCTAACGTCGTTTGCCTTTTCCTCTTTTATTCAGCAAGCAATTGCCAATAGTGAGACATTGCATCCATGACACTTCGTCTTGAATGTCTATCAAAATTTGGATCATTTTGTATAAACTGATTTATAATTTCCGTAATAATGGATAAACTTGTTTTGAGAAAATCCATTACATGTTTTGCAGCAGACTTTTGTATGTACTACAGTGGGTGATCAGTTAACGAACATAATCCATTGCAAGGTGATGTTCGTTATCTGAATTGTTCGTTAAACGAGCCGTTCCAAGGCGATGTTCGATTATCGATTTCCCATACGTTTATATGGGAATTTGATTAATTTGTTCTGGAGACCCAAAAATTAAATAAATAAAAAATTATATAATTTCTTACTACGTTTTACCCGTTTACCTGTGTTACTTACCCGTTTATTTATATGTAATAACAATATTACATGCATACACAGTCTTATATTTTCATTAGTCATGTTTTTTTTCATTCGTGGGAAGAATCTGTCTAATGTCGATTGCTTCTCTCTCTTTTTTAAGATTTTTCGGAAGTGATTAATAACATTGTCGTTGTAGAGATCCCCAAGCCTATGGACCTCATTCTGGTTTGGGTACCATTCTAAGACTTTTGTTCTGACATCCTCCCACTTCTTCAAAAGATCTTTAATAGCAGATGTTGGCATTGGTCCTCTTTCGTCTTCATCTTTTTCCAAAGAAAACACATTCCCATGAGTTTCTTGGTGTTCTTCATTCAAAAGTTCTTGAAGTTCTTCTGTCTTCAGATCATTTTCATGTTCCATTATGAGCTCTTCATCTTCATTCACCTCAAATTCCGGATCTCTAGCAGTTGTCACAATTTCATCCATAATTTCAGGGAAATCATTTCCTTCTACCTGAATGCAGGATGGACACAGTTTTCGCCAAGCAGAATTCAACTGTCGTTGAGTGACTTCTGATCACACCTTTTGAATGAGCTGGATAACTTCAAGAATATCAAATTTTTCTTTCCAAAATGTTTTTAATGTCATTGTTGAGGAGAACTGGCATGCTTCAAAACATCAACGAAACAGCACGCCAGTGTATAATTTCTTGAAACCCACAATAACCTCCTGATCCATTGGCCGAATCAGCAAAGTGGTGTTTGCAGATAGAAACTGAATTGTCAGCCAGGAAAAGTCATCCAGCAAATTATCTTCAAGATCTTTTGGGTGTCCTTGTGCATTATCCAATAGCAACAATGCTTTCAATGGCAATTCATTGGTCTGAAGATAATTCTTGATGCTTGGGGCACAAACTTTAAGCAGCCATTCTTTGAAAGGAACCTGTGTGACCCATGCCCTTTCATTCGATCTCCACATCACTGGCAATCTTTCTTTAATTATGGAATTTTTTTTAATGCTCTAGAGTTCTCAGAGTGATAAACAAGAAGCAGTTTAAGCTCCATATCACTACTAGCATTAGCTCCCAAAAGTAACATCAATCGGTCTTTCATGGGTTTACGCTCAGGAATATTTTGCTCATCTTGCGTGATGTAGGTACGGTTCAGCATGTGCTTCCAAAATAAATCAGTTTCATCACAATCGAAAATTTGTTGTGGACAATATCTTTGTTTTTTTAATGAATTCTTGAAATTTGAGATAGAACTTACCACATGTTTAATGCCAGATCTCCTTCTAAACTTTGCAAACCATCTAGTGGTAGCTTTGAATTCTATCTCCTCATGTGACGAATGTGGAGTTTGTTTCTTCAGTTCTTCAAAAATTTCTCTAGCCTTTTCTTGAATGATAGTCATACTAGTTACATCTCTTTTCATTTCCCTTTCTTTTATCCAAACTAAAAGCAATCTCTCCATTTTTTCATGAATGGCACATCTTTGTTTCTCAGATGTGATTTTCGTTACTCCTTTAGCTGCTTGAGTCTTCTTGATTATATCTTTCTTATCTTAAGATTGTGCCTACTGTAGTCCTGTTAAAGCCATACTGCCTAGCAACATCAGAAATCTTTTGCCCACTCTCTACCTTGGCTATTAATCTCTTGCTTGGTTTCTATGATGAGCATAGTTCTTGACACTCCACTCTTTTTAGACCCCATAATATTATCAGTCTTTTTTAAATAAAAAGTTCAGAAAAGCACTTACAAAATTCAAAGAACAGAAATCAATTAGCATACAAAAAGGTACAAGCATACAAAAAGGACAGTTGTATACATAAGTATACAACTGTCAAAGTCTCATTCCAGAAATCGTTTATATATAGCAGTAAAATACAGTTCTACACAGTGTCGCTTCTTGATAAAGCACGAGGAACTTGAAAAAACTGTAAATTTTATTAGAAAATAATTTCTAATTGTATATATGTTTATATTTGAGATGTTTCTCTTACAATGGGAGAGACGGTCAAAATATAAACATATAGTTATTGAATGATATAATGAGCGAGGTCAACTATCCAACACAATAGAGAAATGTGAGACCTTGCCAGATAGAATAGGTAAAGAAAGGAGATCTTTCTCTTCCCTGGGAAAGGTGATGTCGAAAGGACAAAGGTGACCTGGGATGAAGAGAGAGAGAAAAAATTAAGTAGTTGATTTTGAGAGATTTGGGTGAAAACAACAAGAAATTAGCTGCCACTGGCTGGATGTCTGGACATTGAAAGAACATCAGGGCAAATTGACAAAAATGACAAAACACAAAATCAAAGCAACTGTTTGTGTTTTTCTCCAACTTTGATGTGGAGATGTATGAAAGAGACCAATATCAAAAAGAACTGATTCCGGATAAAAATTTTTTTCAATCAGCGTTTTCCGAATCCTTAAAATGCAGTGAACCTCATTCTGTAGCACTTATTTTCAAGGTATTTATTCTCCCACGTAATTTTCTACATGCGTAAAAATCGTAAAAACTTTCTCTTATCTTCTTTAATTAAATAAATCTTTGATTTGTTTTAAGTTGTCTCAGAGTTCAGTTTAATTGGGAAAAACCACTGTTAGTTCTGTGAGGTGTTCATTATCTGAACATAAAAATCTTTTGCGAAAGTGTTTGTTATCTGAACTGTTCATTAACTGATCACCCACTGTACATGGCATTGATAGCAAATGTACTGCAAGATGGCCTAAGAGTATCAAAGCAACAAATTCATGTGATTTCAGATTTATATGAATATAAGGGTCTGAAAAACTCTGGCAAAGTGAATTAATAAAAAATATTGAATTAAAAAAAAAGCATTCTATTGAAACAGCGTTAAATGGAGCAGCATTAAGCAGGGTCTTACTGTAACTTTCATTTCTCTCTCTCTCTCTCTCTATATATATATATATATAGAATGTACTTAATGACTCTAATGATGCCCTATGTATTGCTTATACTTTTAATTTTTTTTATAGAACTTTTTAAACATTGTGATTCTGTAAGTGTGTGTCCTAGTTTTTGTACCTTTCTATCTATTAAGCTACTTACTATCTCCTTTTTGTTTTTTGTACTGAAGAGGATCAAGTGATTGAAAATATTTTACAAATAAACTCTTATTTTTACTGCATTTATACTGATTGGATTTTTGCAATAGAATCTATCACAATAGCATATCATAGTAAGTATAAAAGCATAATAAATGTTTAGCCATAAAAATATCTATCCTATACATGGGCTTATTTTATAGAAAAACATTTATAATGTATAATAAAATACTTATTACTTTTGCAAAGTCGCGGTTTAGAATGACTGTCAATACTAGCTAAGCCTAACGGGTAGCGACTCTGCAAATTCCAGAGTTCTGCCTGAGCTCAGGTCTTTTTTCTAAGTTCTAACTTAATACTAAATAATTACAAAACAATTTAACACAATGTAACGTCTAACTGACGAAACAAAACTAAATATCGGAACTTACACTGAAAGTGCCGATTAAGTGTTAGCAGTAAAACGAACAACAAAAAAACGATGTTAGAACTTACACTAATAACTTAAGGAAATTCTCAAACAAGTTAGATAATAAGAAAATATGGGTTCCGATTCCGTATCACGTGATTGCCAGCTACGACGGAGAGCATGGAAGTAAGTTAACTTTTAAACTAAAATATAATACGTTAGTATATAGGAAAATAACGATAAATAAATAATAGAGTGCATAATAAACTAAAAATAGGACAGGTCCAAGTTAACTTCCTCACACTTTAAGGACCGTTTGCATGACTTTCGGTTTAATCCGTAGAATAGTTATCGCTAGAATAACTCTAACCTGTTTGAAAATCTAAAGATTAAGTACAGAGTGTTGCACGAGGCAAAAGATAGCTATCAGCCAGATAGCGTGAAGATAGTTACTGCATGTGCTCTTTACCATAGCAACTCGTTTGAACATGAAGGCACCGATTAAGTTATTTACTATTTTCTATTTCATCATTAATTTTCTTGAATTCTGTACCATATAGAAGTGCAGTCCTTTTGGAAAGTTTCCTCTACTCGTCGTCATCTTTTGATTGGTACTATTTTCATTCATATGGCACTAATGTAAAATTGTACCTTATATTTCTTTTCAAATGATAACTTTATATAATACTTTTTTCTATACATGTGCAATCTTTATGAAATTAAAAGTGCGAGAACGTAAAAATAACATGATTCTAGCATGATTTTTCATAGGATTTATTATATTATTTCTGGAATCAATCTTCTATTTTTTACCATAGATACAGTACATTTTTTACACGCATTTTTCAGGAACATATCTATCAAGTAAAAACAGAATTAAGTGTACTGTATATAATGTATAATTAAGTATACACTAGCACAATACCAGATTACTTTGCGATAATAGATCTAATTAGATCTGAAAATATAGATCTGTATTTCTGGTTTATTATTTACTCTAGTACATCAACATATGTGATTATATATACACACATATAAGTATATATAATATGTTAATAACAATTTACTTTATAAATTTAAAATAAAATAACAGACTTTTCATTTATAAAGTGCATATTCCCTTTACCTCTCTGACAATAGCCATAAAATCGTTGATTTTATTAAAGCAAAACCTCACATGAAAGTTATAATCATTATAAACAATAAATCTGTATCTATCTTAGAAATATCCGTTCTGTATTAAGATAAATGTAATCCAAATAATCTAAATTGAGATTATTTTCAACTTTGGATTCGGAGCTACTGTAGTCCACCATATTGTTTTGCTGGATAATCTGTAGAATAAATTTTAACCCACCCAAATTTGGCCGGTTAAGTTAGTCGGTAGTTTATCCTAGAGATTTGACATTGTGCAATGCAGCAAGCTAAATCTGCAGATTAAAGCCTGTTTTAATTTGCAGAATAAGATTCGTGCAACCGGCCCTAAATATTGAATAAAAGTAAACAATAAAGCCAATCTCACTTATTTGGCTTAATGTTTACTTTCATTTATAATGTTTTTGAGCATGGCACTTTAAGGAGTATAAATTTATGTATATTCCTGTTTATTTTCCTATTCATTATGTATAGTATAAATAACCTTACAAAATTTTACAAATAATTTCTAAAACATCAATCGGTTTTTTGACACTCCCGTAAAGGGATGTGCAGCGGTTTGTGAATAATTTTGCCTGTTTATATATCATTTTTCTTTTTATTTTTTTTATTTTTATTTTATTTTTATTTTTAATGGTTGCTGTATAATTTGTATTTTAAATTGATGTTTTAGAAAAATTATTTGTAAAATTTTGTAAGGTTATTTATACTATACGTAATGTATTCTTGAAGTGGAGTCACATAACAAAAATGTATTGCTTTGCTGGCAGGAGGTGCTAAGAGGAGCACCTCCAGATGTACGCCTGACTTTTAAATCTTTGCCGTGTTTGTTTTTTTTTATGTAGTTAGATCTCCTGCTCTAGTATAGCAGGGTGAGTTAGATTGTAACAGCTGAGGAAGATGCAAAGAGCATTGAAAACGTTACTGAATAAAAATCTTTTGACTGCTAAAGGGCTCTTGAGTAATATTATTTGTAGTTTGTGTTTGGTGCAGTCTAATTGAACATTTATTGTTAAAAGCATATTTTGTGCATTTATTTTTTTATTTTCATTTGTTAAAATTATAGCTAATTTTATTATAATTTATTAAATTTATATTTATTTCTAATTTAGGTATTTGTGGTTCATTCCTCATCAAATAGTTCCTATCCAACTCCAAGTAGAAGCAGTTTAAGTTCACCTTATCATATGTACAAATCATCATCTGATACACCACAGGGATCACAGTCTCCTAATTTAACTACTGTTTCTCAGTCTTTAATGAAGACTTTTAGAAATTCTTTACCATTTTCTGTGAGTATTTTATTTTAAATAACTTCATTTTAATCTTTTAACTTATTCCAGTTGTATTTATTACTTATTATGGTTTTTGCTATTATTTATTCTTAATGTTTAAATATTGTAAACATTGAGAGTAAATAATATCTATTTAATGCTGAGTTTCTATTTACTCTATTTAAAAAATAAATGAAAAATTATTATGTATAAATAAAATTATAGCAGATAAGCAATTTATTTGTAACATTTATAAAAATAAATATATCAGTCTGTAAAATTTGGTCTAATCAGTATTCTATCATTCGAAATTTTCAGCAACTATCATTTTTATTTTTTGGTAAATTTATCTCATTTACAAGCATTAAAACAGAATAGTTGAATATTGCATTTTTCTCTTTCAGTCCAACACTGATATAGGAAGTGAAACTTTGGTATTGTATGAAAGGCATAGAATGCATGCAAATACAGTTGACATGAGATATTTAACAGATATATCTGGAATAATAAATGCTTGACTTTTTTTGAATTATGAAATACAAAAGTATGTGAACTTAAGGGGATTGGGTTGATCCAGTGTGTAAGTTGAAATTTATGGTAGTACCATACCTCCTTAAGAATATGAATGTCATGAAGAAATTAGCAAAGAAGAATAAGAAGCGGCTAGCATCAAAAAGGAATCCGACTCTGTTCAATACATTGAGAAACGCTAAAGATCCGCTAGAACAGCAAGAAAAGAGTGGAGTTTACAGGATACCATTAAGAGACACGAGAGAAAATAAAGAAAAAGCGTACATAGGCGTCACGACAAGAACTATTAAAAGAAGAATCGAGGAGGATAAAAGAGACGTGAGAAATGCGAAATTGACAACAGCGTTAGCGATAGAAGCATATAGCAGTGATATTGAAATAAAATGGGACGAAACAAAGAAAATTAAGTCGGTACCAACGAATACACAGCCTACAATAACTGAAGCAGTGGAGATAATAAAAAGAGGCAGTAAGGAGTTGTTAGTGAATGACAAGCTAAACTGGGAGCCGTCCAGAGCATGGAGGTATGTTATGAGTAAAGCGAAGTTAACTTAATCTTCTGGAGGAAGGACTGTTATAGTAAACAAACAAACACACACAAAAAATGGAGCAATAGACCATCGTACGTGCAAAATTTCTCCACTTGCGGCGCCACCTACGTCGTTGGTATAGCTTAGGCTTAGCATACAGCTGTTACACAGCGTTTCGCTCTCAGTTTACTTTTGTCTTTTTAATTTTCTCCATAATTAAGCTGGTTCATTATGGACTTTAGCAAATTGACCGTTTATGAGCTTGAGAGAAAAAATATTGTAGCAAAAAACAAAAACAGGACAAAAGCAGAGTTAATTGAAAGGTAAGTGATATTAAGCCATGCTTATTATAAACTTGCATAAATCACATTGTAAGCATGTGTCACGAGTAGACTAAGTATTATAGATCCTTTGTAGTAAAAAAAATTACTTCTTGAGATCTTATAGCAGGATCATGAATGTTGTATATAACTTTTTATTAGCTATTATTATTTTTATTTACATAACGATTTTTATGTTTTGTTTGTGGAAAGTATTTTGTAATTGGGCCATGATTTTATTCATATACCGTACTTGTAAAAGAAAATCACAAATATGTCAGGATCTTTGATGATTTTAGGAAAATTGATATTTAATGCGGCTGCCATTATTCATCGAGAACGCTTATGATGTATCAGACACTTGTCATATTAACTTTTTAAATTTGTTTACAGTTCTGCTAATTATTCTATAAATTATTTGATTGCAGGAAAGAAGTATTATCATTTTAATAAGTGACACGAATATTATAACCAAATACAATTACAATTATGGGTTACAAAACTTGAAGTTTGTGACTTTGTTGTGTGGAGTCCATATGGAATTTATGTTGAAAATATTGTTAAGGATCAAACTTACTGCCAGAAGATTTTACAGCGAGCAGACTTTCAGTATAAGCGTGTTTTTGCATCAAAATATTAATATTTCTTTAATTATTAATAATGCTATATCAATTATCAGAATTATGATTTGTAGAAATGCATAATTGATTAGAAACTATTGTCTCCCTGTTGAATGTTTTGTCTATTCACACAATTTTTATTTATTTTTTAATAAAGATATTAAATAAAAAAATGAAGAATAAAGAAAAAACTATACTGAAATTAGTTAAAATATATTTTTATTGTTTTAGTTATATTTTATTCAAAGCAAAACATTTGTATTTAACTCATTACATTTTGAATTTGTATAATTTAAATTCACTATACATATTTTTGACTTTGTTTTATCAAGACAAAAGAAGCAATAATCCAAGTTTGGACTGTCATTTTTTTATGTAACACTACAATTTTATATTGCATTAAAGTGATAATTATAGCAAAGCTTCATACATAAACATTTTGTTTCTTAAAGTTTAGAAGATAAAAGCAGTTGTCACCTAAAAAAATTATTAATATAATAATTTTCAAAAATAATGTGAAAATTTTAAATTTTTTTAATGCATTTAAACTACTTTAAACTTGAACAGATTCCAAAACATTGTAATTATTAAACAGCATAAAAAGATGAATTTTGAAATATGTTGCTACTGTTTCCTTCACAAGAAACAATAGTAAATAGACTAATAATTAATATAGGCATACACAGGGTGTACTAGCTAAATCCGGACAAATTTCAAATTGAATTTCCTGCCATATTTGACGTCAGCGCTATGATGCTGCTGACGTTTTAGTAAGCCAGACAGACGATGAGTTTGAGGATAAGTACAAAATGGCGGATCAGTTAAGATCGAGTGCAGAATATAATCGGAGAGCAGCGATAATCAAAGGCCTTCGCGCTGGACGTTCACCTTCCGAAAAACTTCCATTTATGTAACTAGTAAATCTATAAATAAGCCTTATTCAAAGTAAAAAGATAACTTTATTATAGAAGTACTTTTGACTTTAAGAAGTCATCATCAGCTTTACACAAAAACAATTGAATTGTTTTTTGTGTAAAGTTTATAACTCCTGGCATTAGTGCTGTTGTTTTTTACGTATGAATTTTTTGGCAATGTAATAGTTTCCAATTTTATAAGTCACTAGACTTTTGCTTTTTTAAAAACAATTCCAAAGTTTCATCAGATAAAGTATTTTCTATATCAATCACATCTTTATTCTTTTCTCTGACAATTAAGATATCTGTGTATTTTCTATAAATATTTAAACTATGCTTCAATGAAGGTAATATAGAAAGCTTCTTTTTCCTTACAACCAATTTGGCTTTAACAAGCTAGGAGGCTATTGATTGGTTAAAGTATGAATCATGCAAAAGGCTATAATACAAGTTTCTTAAGACAGTGGGATCTTTTTCATTGTCTTGTAGATAAAATAATAAAAATTTATAATGCTCAATACAAGCTGGTTTTAATCATATACAGTAAAACCTGTCAAGTTGGACACCTCTCTATGTTGAACGATTTTTCCTGGAACCGGACAAAAGCCTATATTTTACTATATGTCCAAACCCCTGTATTCTGGGACACCTCTCTATCTTGTATCTTGAACAACTGTTTGTAATAAGATGACTTATATCCTGGCCTCTCTATCTTGTATCTTGAACAACTGTTTGTAATAAGATGGACACTTTTGATTATTGTTTGAAATAAAATTCTTAAATTTTACTTAAGTTTTAAAAGATTAATCAAAGGAATTTGTGAGAGAGATACTTATAACATTGATTAGTCATGTCTTGAGATGGTTGCCAATGACTTAT
Organism: Olivierus martensii; assembly: GCA_000484575.1. NCBI lineage: Eukaryota > Metazoa > Arthropoda > Arachnida > Scorpiones > Buthidae > Olivierus > Olivierus martensii. Next base: position 28,750 of record AYEL01077335.1, read on the forward strand.
AATCCATGGTTTACTTATTATTGTAAGTACAAACACTGAGCATTGAGAAAAATCAAACCAAAACTAGCCAAATTATAGCCAGAATATTTTATTGCAATAAAATTAAAAATATTTGGGTTATAATTCACTAATTTTGGTTTGGTTTATATTTTACTTTTTTCTTTGAGAATTGTGTGCTGTTTCTTCTGTTGCTGTGATTAAGCTTTCCTTAGAGATGTTAAAAAACAGTAAAAGAAAATTAAATAAACTGACATTAGACCAAAAGAAGCAAGTTGTTGATCATTTACTATTCTGGATGCAGTGAGATGGATTTATGTTGCATGACAAGAAGTTTCACAATTAACTATTCAGAAATGTTTTAAAGAAGCTGGGTTCCTTATAGATTTCACTGAGATAGGAATGCAAGAGGTCAATAAGTTTGACTTAGGAGAAGAACTGAGTGTTCTTCCTGAGAACTATCATCATAAAATTTTTAACTGAAGATTTTACAATTTTTGCAACAGTCTTGTCCATCATAAATATGGTGGACAAGATTGTTGGAAGAGGAATCGAATTATCATGAAACAGAATTGGAATATGTAGAGGAATTTGAATGATAAGCATTTTCTAATAATGAACCAGTGATTGTTGAAACTCTATTTGGTATAAGAAAAAATAAAATTGAAAATATGTGGATGAAGTATAAATTAAATATAAAAAAGGCAAATTCTACTTACAGAGTTCTTTTCAAATAGATAGTTCTTATGTTGAAAGCACTGAGAGATTGCAGTGTGTATTTAACAGTTTTGAATTTTTTATTTAAAATAATAATAGGTTACCAATTTGATTTTAATAAAGGTTTGCATTGACATGAAAATTTAGTGTCTAGTACGTTTAGAAAAAATTTTGATTTTATGAAACACTCTATGTTGGACACCTCTCTAAGTTGAACATGTTTTGAAAGAACCAAAAGTGTCCAACATAGAGAGGTTTCACTGTACTAGGGTATAAAGCCTCATAATCATATACTTCAAATAGCTGCTCTGGTAACAGTCTACTTTGTATAAGGCATTGATCAATTCTTTAGCACTTATGAGCAGTAGTGAGCTTTAGGGGGCTTGTGGAGCCTTGCACAAGCCCTTTGTTAAATTTGTTTCTAATTTGCGAATCCCTTGTTCTTTTTGTTTGCTTGTTTGTTTATTCCAAAAATCACATCTTGTGTGTCATAATCTTACTTTGACTTACTTTAGTTTTTCTCTTCCTTGTATTTGCATATTTGAATGTACATCTTGAATAATGGTGATCTGGCAATAATGCTCTCTGAAGCTGGGTAGGCAGGTAGAGACTTAATGTGCAAAAGAGTTTTTGAAATGTCAGAAGGGTGAGAATTAGGTCTTGTCTGGTTTTGTTTAAGTTCAGTCAAATGCATTGTAAATAACCTAATATTTAAAGAAAAGAGACCTTTAAGAGAATTTAATCTTAAATCTCATGTAAAACTTTTTTGAAAAATCATCAGTCGGCTTTAGACTCTCCTAGAAGATCAAACTGATGTGAAAGAAGAAAATAATGTGTGGCAGCTTTTGGCATAAATTGTGCTGCATAATTAAATTTACTTGTTATTTTATGTAATTTCTATGATATATTGTGATTTTTTTTTATTTTTTTAAATTTTAAAGATTTTTTTTAAATGTTTTCTTGTGCATGCACAATTTTTGTACAGGTAGGCCTCGATTAGTGCAAGTTCGAATAATGCGATTTTGATTAGTGCGATTTATAAAATTGATACCGTTTTTCAGTTAGTGTGAGCAAATATTTAATTAATGCGAGTTGTAAGCATAGACCAGTCTTACTAACAAAGCTCCGAATTAATGCGAGTTGTAAGCATAGACCAGTCTTACTAACAAATGTCCGTCCCTTTAATGATGTCAATTAACAAATTAATGTTAATTTTCGGTTAGTAAAACCGAACGAGGAGCTTTTTATGATGTCAATGAACAAATTACCGTTAATTTTCGGTTAGTAAAACCGTGAGTTGTAAGCATAGACCAGTCTTACTAACAAAGCTCCGCTTCCTTTTAAGTTGTAAGCATAGACCAGTCTTACTAACAAATGTCCATCCCCTTTTACGATGTCAATTAACAAATTAATGTTAATTTTCGGTTAGTAAAACCGGACAAGCATTCTTACTAACAAAGCTCTGCCTCCTTTTATGATGTCAATTAACAAATTTCGTTAATTTTTAGTTAGTAGACCGGACGAGGAGCAGTCCAAGAACAGTCACTTGGCTTTGAAGGGGTAATGGAACGAGGAGCAGTCCAAGAACGGTCACACGATTTTGAAGGGGTGAAAAGATCGTCCAAGAACAGTCGCTTGGCTTTGAAGGGGTGAAACATCAGAAAGATGGGCTTTTTGCCGTTCAAATTTTCGGTTAGTAAAACCGAACGAGGAGCAGTCCAAGAACGGTCACGGCTTTGAAGGGATGAAACATCAGAAAGATGGGCTTTTTGCTGTTAAAGATTTTGAAGGGGTGAAACATCAGAAAGATGGGCTTTTTCTGTTAACTGTGCTTTGAAGGGGTGAAACATCAGAAAGATGGGCTTTTTGCCATTAAATGTTTAACATTACTGTACTTTTGAAGGGGTGAAACATCAGAAAGATGGGCTTTTTGCCATTAACTGTTTTGAAGGGGTGAAACATCAGAAAGATGGACTTTTTCCGTTAACTGTTTAAAGGGGTGAAAGATGAGCTCTATTTTCTTTTGTTTATTACCTATTTCTTTATTTAAAATAAAACTTGTGAAAAAATTTGGTTTTGTTATCTTTTGCTGTCATATTCTGCTAATAAACAAATAGAAAACATCATCTTTTGCTGTCGTATTCTGCTAATAAACAAATAGAAAACTTGTGATTTCTCATTAGTTCATTAACTTAGCTTATTAGTTCTGTCTGGAACTAATTTACTGATTCAATAAAGTTCAATGCTTAATTGCAAACCGGACTATCCACTCAATTCTCAACTCAGAATTGCGGCCAAGCGGCACTCAACTTCCATTTTCGATTCACTATTTTGGTTTCAATTTGGCGGTTGGTTTGATGATGGTATGAGACGCAATTCCTGGTAAGTTATTAATTTAAATAATGAACAATGATGTAAAATATGAAAATAAATATTTACTAAACAGTTAGTGTTAAGTTAGTATTGTGGTTATTCATCGTGAGGTTAGCTACTGGCTGGAATCTCACAAAGAAAGAACCAATTACCATATTTTACATATATTTAATACTTTGAATAGTGCGAGAAATTCGTGGAACCAATTATTCGCACTAATCGAGGCCAACTGATTTTCTGTTTTTGTAAAAAGTAAAATATTTAATTAGAATTTGATATTTTGTTTTTATCAGATAAAGTGTGCGAGCAAGTCCTTTTTTAAAATGTTCATAGTTCACCGCTGTATTCATATTTTGTCATATGATCGCACATCAAGTAGCAATCTGTTTCTCTAACAAATACGTTGGTGATTACTTTCTTTTTTCTACTACTGACCTTACAGCCACTAGTGTTTTATGTCTTTTTACAAAATCAAAAATCTAGATGATCTCAATGCAAGTACAATTGCATTTTTTAGAATTCAATGCTTCAGAATTCTATTTGATTCCTTGGCTGTTCTATTTGTTAGGTCTTCAGTCATCTAGGTTAATTGTGTTTCATTAATAAAGTCTACTAATTGTCTATCATATCCATCTTTTTTCGATTAAAACTAACAATTTGCTTTTATCATCTTTTGAACATGTTATGCCATTGTGATTCAGCCATTTATTAACTATACGAACTTTAGTGCATATATCATTATTATTCTTTCTTCTAAACTTTAGTCTATAAATATCATTAGCTATTCTCCATATAATATTTTTGGCTAATGTATTATCACTATTCATAAATAAGTTCAATCTACATGTCTAACTTCTTCCATGAAGGTGATCTTTCAATTAGGGAATTCGGTCCTAAATGAAATTCAGTGTAACCTTGTTATCTCGAATCTGTTTATCTTGAAAACATTGATATGTGGAAAAAAATTCTTTTCTGTTCACTTTCGGCATTAAACCAATGTAATTTCAATAGTTATCTCAAAGTATTTTCTTCAAAACCCTCGCTATCTCGAATTAGTTTATAATTTTTGTGCTAGAGAAATTAAAAATACAAATTTTCCCTCGCTTTTGGAGTCTAAACAAAGGATTTATATTTAACAAAAAAATGTAAATGTGCTACTGATAACCGGAACAGGAACTTTTTTGTGCATTCTCGGAATACTGAACATGCCATATGGTAGTTTCGTTTTCTAAGTTTCATTTCTAATTGATGATAGGTTTTTGTCAATATGATCGTGTTTATTCAGTGATATTTTCAATCTTTGATTTAAAGATGCAGGAGTATTTAGATGCTAATTTTCATGGAAAAAAAGAATGTCTTATTCAGTATTTAAAATTATGTTGTGTATTATTGACATAAAAATCTTTATTTAAAATTGAACCTTGATATGTCGAAAACTCTTTATGTTGAATTTTTTTTGTTCCTGTGAGATTCGAGATATCGAGGTTCTACTGTACTTCATTTATCAATGGTGATACTTGTATATCTCCAACTACATCATAAGTTTTTGCAGGTATCCTAAAACTATGCTTTCAAACTTATTTTTTAATAATTCACCTTATCTTTTTATCATATCTCTCACATAACATAAGTCTAATCACCTTTATAAAATTAGTAAAATTATCACTGAAATTTTTTAGTTGTAGCAATGTACAAGAAATTACACCATTTTCTTTAAATCAATTTTACTTTATGTGATGTTCACAATGAACTTTTGTGTGTGTGAATTGAGTATGTGTAAAAAATGAATCTGATAGCATGGTAATCTTGCTAACAATTCATCTGTTATTACTTTACATTTTTTCTTTCACTCTGTGTTTGTTTGTTTTTATTTTCATCTATTAGCTGGATTAACTGCTTTTGTATTTTTGGGTTTATGGTCTCAAATACAGTAACTTTATTTTTGATTTTGTGCTTTTGAACTGGTGTATGTGTTTTTTGCTTTGATTAAATTTCTGTTTCATCCTCTTAATAATCAACTTTTGATCAAGTGTTAAGAGTTGACTAATTTTGTTATTGAACTAACATTTTCGAATTGCTTAATATACATATTTTTAATTTAAAAATAGCAGAAAAGAATGAATAAAAAACTTTATCACTTGAAAGAAAAATTTCTATTTTCAAAAACATGGATTTGTATATAGGAACAAGAATATATCTCACTAAAGAACTTGAATTACCTGTTTTGACTTTAAGCATTATCATAAAAAATCAGAGTAACAGTGTATTTTATATAAATTGATTTTTCCCCTTAATTTATGTTTTCCTTCATTTTATACCATTTTCAATATTCTTTTTGAAAACATAAATCCATAAAACACTGTATATCTGTTTGGCTATCCACATAGCCTGCTTTAGTTTAACTACAGACAAGAAAAACTTTATCTGTATTTTATAGTTAACTTATAATTTTGATTATAGAAATAATTAAAATAATTAAATAAAATAATATATTTCAATCTTTAAATGTTTCAATCTTTAAGGGTGTAATTAATCTTATTTCAAAATTGACTGACTTTACTGATAATATCATCCCATTGGATTTCACAAAAATTAAATAAATGAAATATTATTAGTGAGAAACCTCTGAAGTTTGAGTATTTACTATTTTTAAATTGTTAAACATAAACCAACACAGCCAAACTTCCTCTGGCAGACAAAGTCTATAATAAATTTTTCAACGATTGTTTTTGAATTAAAGCTATGGTGCCACTATCTGTTGAATTAATAATTAATTAATTAAATTTAGAATTTAGAACTAAGGTGGTGCCATCTAGTAATTAATGATTAAACTATAATTTTTAAACTAATTTTCCCGAAATAAAATTTTGCCACCACACCGGACTCGAACCGGGATCTTTGGGGTAGCACCCCAATGCCTTAACCGATAAGACCACACTGACCTATGGCAGAATTCCACTTCGGGAAACTTATATATTACTACGGAGACTTTATTATTGGACGAGGCCAAAACTAGCACTCCCAGGCGGACTATCTACATAGCCACGGGCCCTCTTGGCAAACCTGGGCAGACAGACTTGGCTCAAGTCAGATACTACATTAAAATCAACACTAATCAGGGGATTAACCATGATAGTTAATCCCCTAATTAGTGTTGATTTGAATTGTTAAACATAAAGGGCTAATTGATGTGGCACACTTTCAGTGACTTGGCTTTCCAGAAAATTTATTAAAAATCTAATTATTACTTTAAGAAAAATTAACTGTTAGATTATTAAGAATGCATCTCAGAAGTTGAATCCCTTCTATTTTTTAAATCATTCAAATTGCAAGATGGAAAAATTAGTATTGAAGTAACTTTTAATGATATAATATCCATTCTAAATTTCATAAAAATCTATTAATTAATTCAAAAGTTATTAGTAACAGATATACAATAATGGAAAAAATGATTGCATCAGGCTTATAAGTAGTATATTCAGCTATCCAGCCATTGTATGTGGAAATATTATAGTATTGATGATGACATTCAATAATAGCAGACAGTGTAAATAACATGAAAATATTTAATGCATCATTTAATATATCGTAACTGATATATAATATAAATATATAAAATAATAATAATATAATATACACTATTATTTAATATAATAATATTGTACAGTGAGACCCTGCTTAACGCTGCTCCATTTAGCACTGTTTTGATATAATGCAGTTTTTTTGAATTTTTTGTTATATATATTTTTTATTGATTCACTTTGGTGCAATTTTTCAAACCATTATACTTACATAAATCCAAAATTGGACAAACTTCTTGGTTTGATACTCCTATGCTGTCTTGCAGTGTATTTGATACCAGTGTAGTGCAGTACATATAAAAGTCTACTCCGATCACAGTTCATATTTATGATTGATCATCAATGTTATTTTACAAAAGGAACTTGCAAAGGATTTTCTCAAAACAAGTTTAGTCACTATTATGGAAATTATGGATCAGTTTATACAAAATGATCCAAAATAATCTTTGATAGAAGTTCAAAAGCAAGATGAAGTGTCATGGATGTGATGTCTTACTACCGACAATTGCTTGCTGAACGAAAGAGGAAAAGGCAAATAATGATAGATGTAAAGAACAACTGTATAAGCACTATTAGCAAGGTAATAAAAACTTTTATTGGCACATAACGTTTTCGGACAATACTCAGTCCCTCATCAGTATGCCTCTCTTTATACAGTTCTTCTTTATATGCTAAAAGCAAGTGGTCGTATGTACTATATATGATGATAGATGGCTTATTAATGAAAAAACAAAGTGTCAAATGAGAAAGGAACCTTCCTCATCATAAGTATAAATTATTTACTCAAATATTTTTGATTTTATTGTATGATTTATGAATACAAATCGATATTAGCAATAAACAAAATCTATAATTAATGTAATACAATAGTAATAATATATGCTACAATATAAAATTAAAAAATGGTATGTAAATATTTTTATTCACTGTCCTGTTTCACATATCCCCATTATTTACATGTTAAGATAATCTCGTTTAATGCTGTTTCATTTAGCACTTGGTTTTGTTAGAATATATCCCCCTGCATTAAATGGGGTCTTACTGTATCTATAAATTATTTTTCTTTTTATGAATATATTGAAAGTCTAATTTTAATTCAAATCTCTTATTTGCTATATGATTTTCAAAAATGTTTTTACATTTTAAAAATCTGTTTTAGCATTTATTTTTAAATTTATTATTTAAAATATCATCATAATTATCAAATTATTTTTAATAAATTTTATTTACTGCAGAATAATATAGATGAACTAGAAAGAAGAAAAGAACATTGGATTCATGATATTGGTGAGTTTTTAAAATCAACATTGGAATTTTTTTATGCTAATAATGCTTGCTCTCTGTAATTTTATAGGAGAAATCAAATATTATCTGATTAATATCATATATTAATCAGATAAAAAAAATCAGAAAATATAGCAGACTCTGATTAATCAATATAGTATGGAAATTAATTTCCTTATATAATACAACGTGTGATAAAAAAATACGGGGACTATCATTATACAAACTTTATTTTTAAGCAGTACTTTATTTAAATAGGATCTCCTTCAAAATATGCCTCTTCTGCACGTATACAATGCACAAACCGATTTTGCCAGTCCTTGAAGGCAGCCACATAAGCTTTCGGCAGAAGTGAGTTGAGTGCAGTCTGCAAATTCACTTTAATTTCTTCTACAGTGTGAAAACGTCTTCCTTTCAACGCTTTCTTTATGCGTGGGAAGAGAAAGAAGTCAGCCAGTAAAAGATCAGGTGAATAAGGGGGTTGTGGAAGGACTGGAAGAGATTTTTGGGCGAGCCACTCCTGAATAAGAAGTGCTGTATGTGGTCGAGCATTATCGTGATGGAGAAACCACGCACCACTTCGCCACAATTCAGGCCTTTTGCGTCTTACGTTTTCTCTTAAATGCTGTAAGACACCTTGGTAGAATACAGCATTCACAGTTTGGCACGTGGTACAAATTCTTTGTGCATTACACCACGGTAGTAAAAAAAAAAACAATCAGCATCACTTTGATGTTTGATCGGCTTGTCCTTGCTTTTTTTGGTCGAGGCTCTCCCTTTTTCACCCATTGGCTTGGTTGTTGTTTTGTCTCTATGTCATATCCATAAACCCATGTCTCATCACTGGTAATAACAGATTTTAAAAAATTTTCATCTTCAGCATGCTGTAGAAGCTCCTTACAGATGTCTTTTCATAGCATTTTTTGTTCTCGGGTAAGGACTCGTAGAACAAATTTTGAGGCTACTCTGTTGTAGCCCAGTTCGCTCATAATCGCTTGAACTGAGCCATATGATATCTTCACCTCTTCTGATAACTCTCTCAAGGTTATTCGACGATTTTCGTCCAACAACTCGATAATTTTCCGCTTTGATTCATCTGTAGTGGATGTCGACGGACGATTTTCGTCCAACAACTCGATAATTTTCTTCTTTGATTCATCTGTAGTGGATGTCAATGGTCTTCCATGCCGAGGGTCATCCTTTAATGATGTTCTGCCTTCCTTAAAACAATTATGCCACTCAAACACCTTTGATCGAGTCATGGCAGAGTCTCTGAATGCCTGTTGCACTATAGACAGTGTTTCAGTTCCAGTTTTTCCAAGTTTAGCACAAATTTTATGCATATCCGTTGCTCTTTGAGCACATCCATATTTAAAAATCGCAAACAGTGCAAATCGAAACAACACACTACCACTAATAAATTTTTAACACCTAAACGAAACAATTCGCAATTAGCCGTATTTATAGCTGAGGCATGCAGGATGAGTCACCAAACAGCTGAAATGTTTGTGATGCATTGCCTGCCCTCTATCAGATAAGTCCCCATATTTTTTGATCACACCTTGTAGATTCTCCACAAAATAATCAAAAACTCAAAATTGTATACATATATATATATATATACAATATTTTACTATTATTGAAAAAATAAAACTATTTATTTGATGCACTTACTTTCTTGCAAATTACTGAAAGTAAATTATGCAATACCATCTTGTGCATTTATAAAAATATCTTAACTCCATTATAAAAAAATCAATAATAAAAGTAGCTGTATAAATAAAAAATTAAAAATAATAAATTAATTTTTTAACAATATTTTTTACTGGAAGTCTGCTATCTTGCTTACAATTTTAATTTAAGTAACTTGTCTGCATTTATGATGAATTTTCTAGTAAATCATTTCAATTTTTCATATAAATGTATTGGAAAATATAATTTTAACCTGTTGAGGTTTGCGGTATATTTCAAAATAAACATAATTAATATGCAAAAAATTAATATTGTGAAATCTTGTTTAATTTTCATTAAAATCTTTTGAAATTTTTATAATTTATTGTTTTTTTTAATTCTTGTTCTACTGATGATAAAATTTTTCATATTTTTTCACAACTTTTTGTTCATCATATGAGACTGAAGAAAACATGGTTTTTTTGTATGAAATCTTAGCCATCCAATGAAATATTCATGATTTTTTGATAACAGCAAGTCTTCTGAATAAAATAATTTATAAATGAAGAAAATTGGACCATAAACAATATTTAAATAATTATTGATAAAAAAAAACCAAGTGTTATGCAAATTTTCATTAAGTTACATTATATAATTAATTGAAAATTTATATAAATTTATTTAAATATTGTCAATCTTATTAACAATTTGTATTTATTGATATAAATATAAACTATGTTTTATGACTGATTTGTTTTTTCTTAATTTCAATAATTTATAATTTTTTATAAATTTTCCAATTTATATCAAGATAATTTTTATTTTAATAATTTATAAATTTTCAAATTTATATAAAAAAAATAATACACATGAAAATCATCCAGTTTCATACATAAACAGTTATAATATTGTCTACTCTACTTTAATTGGCCTGCAGTTGCTTTGTTGAAATTCTTCACTCAATTTGTGAATCAAATTTGTGTCACTATAGAGGGTGTGATGATTTTTCAATATGTTGGCTGAAAGTAGTATAAGAGAAAGATACTGAAAGGAAACAATTGGTATTTTAGCGATGTTCCTCAACAAAGTTAAACTTTGTGATATATTTGTTTATTATTTAGAGGGTGAATCAAAACATTGTTTCGTTGAAGGAGGGACTTTATTTGATGCACACTATATAATATTATGTGGAATAAAAGAATGAAAGGAGGAATCCATCAAAATTGAAGCATTGTGTTTTCAAACTTCAAATATATTAGGAACTCCACATAAAATAATTATTATTTTACAAAACAATTCAAACAATATTAACATATGTGCCTCATGTACTTATATATCAGGTGAATCAGGAAGATGCAAACACGTGATTGCAGTATTAATTTTTTTAAACAGGTAAGTAAAATTCTTGCAGTAAGAATTATAATAATTGTACACTTTAGTAAAAATAAAGTATGCCAAATAAATAGCTCTACTATTAAATATTTTAGAAATTCGTTCGATAATTTTGAGGATTTTTCTTGTACTGATGTACAACAGAAGTGGGGCAAATATGCCAATCAGTCAAACCAGAAATATGAAGCTACACCTATAGAAGAATTTTGTCACATAAAAAATAAGAAAAAAAGCACATAAATTTTGTGAATTGGCAGATGAAATGAAGAGAAAAATTAGAGAAAATTTATCATCAAGTAATTTTTCATTTTTTAAACACTTATTACTGTATTGCTTTAAATTAATTATATTTAAAACTTGTATACATATATTAAAGCTCTAATATAAATATTTAGAATATGTAAAAAATATAAACAAAATTATGTAATGCCATGTAGGAATCAATAATGTTTTATTATACTTGTATTTTCTCAGAGAATACATTTAATTTTTTTGAAAATAACCAAACATTATTTTATAGTCATAAAGTGAGACTTTAAAAATTTTCAGTAAATTTATATCAACATTTTCAATTACAATTTCTGTACACTGTACAAAAAATAATTTACAAATATATATTTTATTTTTTAATAAGAAGTTTTTATTAATAATAATCAAATTTTAAGTGATTATTAAATATAGCTAATGAAATTATACAGGGTGTAAATTATCTCCTTCAGAAAAACTACACTACGACGTAGACTTCAGGCGATTAAAGTGATATAAGACACTTGGGGTTGCAAATCGCAAGCCCGAGAAGGGGCGAAGAAGAAGAGCTGCAACGTCATTGCAGAAAAACTGCGCCGTTGAAGGAGAAGAGCTGCAACGTCATTGCAGAAAAATTGCGCCGTTGACTGCTGATTAATTTAGTTTAACCAGTTCGACAAGGTACGCTGTTCTTATGGATCAGTTTGACAACAAAGAGTGTACTGTTAGTGCACTGGCAGCAAGACGACTGTACCAAGAACACTACCATCATTCGAAGGCCATGCCATTAAGCTTAGTTTGAGGTTCAATTTACGGTGTTGCTTGTGATTTGCGACCCCAGGTGTCTTATATCACTTTAATCGCCTGAATTTCGTCTACGTCGTAGTGTAGTTTTTTTGAAGGAGATAATTTACACCCTATATATATTCAACTTTTATATAATTTAATTCTATTTCAGATGCATCATTATCAGAATTAAACAAACATAAAATAGGAAGAACAGTATTGTCAATGCAAGTCCTGAAAACAATGAATCAAGTTTATTGGTTATTTCATTGATCCATCATTTGTTCTCTTAATGACAAAATTACACCATATGTAAAAAATGCATTGGACATTCAAAAACATACAATTTGGATGATGATAGCATAAAATATTATAATGAAAAGGTGCTAATTGATGATAAGTCTGCCATTCAGCTCTGTGAAAAAAGTCAGTCAGTCAGTCGGGAAATGTTTGAATAAGGGAATCAAAAAGAGAATTACTGGTAGGTTTGTTGAATTATTAAATAATTATGATATTTGAATAATATATATATTTATGCATTTATTTTATTTCAGGTAGTATATGCTATGGACTATATATATATGCAAAAAATAAAAATCCTAATTGGGAAAAAAATTACATTGTATAATTAATAAAGGATACTCATCAAAAGCAATAATATATGGGATTGAAAATGAACCTAAAGCAATTATAACTTACGAAAAAATTACAGGTTTCCTTTTAAAAATATTGGGCTAATATTAAAACATTACCACAATTATCATGGGCTGGTTATAATGCAAATGGTATAGTTGGAGCAAAGTTGTTACTAGAAGTTAAATGCCCAGTGCTTGGTTCAAAAAATATCCATGAAGTTGTGAACCAGCTGTCTTATATTGATTCAAAACAAGATAATATAAAATTGAAAAAGAAACACCCATATTATGGACAAATTATTAAAAAATATTATGGACAATGGTGTTTAGCTTTACTGAATTTAGATGTATGTGACTTTGTAATTTATTCAAGTTTTGATGATAGTTGTATGATTTTGAAAGTTCTGTATGATAAGGAATTTGTGGAAAACATTATGACAACATTAAAATTTGTGTATTTCACTAAAATGTTACCATTTATATCTGCAAAACTAAAATAAATTAATGAAACTAACAAATATGATGTTTAAAGCTTTATTTAAATTTTTGTAAATATAATAATTGTAAATAAAATAAACTTTTAACAATATTATAAAACAAAACTTATTCATATTTCTTCAGTAACATGTTACATAAATTTATCATCTGCTAAAATAGGGCTTGTTAAGTTTACAATACCAATAATAATGAACATAATATTGTCTACATAAGGAGCATTCTAAAAGGAAATTTACCTTTAAAAATTTTAAAAACCTTGATTCTTTGTATGCTCCTTTCTACATGCACTCTTGCAGATGCAATTTCTGAAGTATAAAATGCATCATCAGTACTAAACTTTTTTCTGTTTACCCAGAAATGGTAGCCCATATAATTTTATTTATTTATACAGCAATCATTATCAATTAGGAATCATTTTATCCACCATTATAGCATCTTTGTATAATATTAAAAGATTAATTATTCCAGACTCAAAAGAGATTTTTCTGTCAGTTATTTATACAGCAATCATTATCAATTAGAAATCATTTTATCCACCATCTTTGTATAATATTAAAAGATTAATTATTCCAGACTCAAAAGAGATTTTTCTGTCAGAAGCATGCCCCCCAAAGGCCTTGCTTACAAAAGATATTAGCTCTGATGGAGTTACACCAATCAAAAATTTAATTGTATTAGTCCCTTTGTAATGCAAGTGTGTTTTAATCCTGCATTTTAAACATTTTTATTTTTGTACAACAATTTTAGTACAATCCAAAATTATCCTTGTATCTTTAAAATTTTCAAAGCATAGTGATATGTTATGTAAAATTTCTTCATTGCTTGGCCAATAAATACAAGTTTTTAAAACAGCAGAAAGAAGACTAATCATATTATCAAAATAGTTCTTATATGTTTGACATGTTATATCAAATAATACAGATAGGCAATGAAATGTTAAATTAAGTTTTAATTTGATTAAAGTTAAAATAATTCTATTAATTAATCGAAGAATGTAATTATTTTGGTTACCTTCAATCATTTGAATATTGTCATGAATTGCTTGGAGAATTTGAATATTAGGAATACCAGTAAATGAATTTATGTCTTTATTATTTCTGAATAGGTTTTTTTATAGAAAATTTATTTGTAAAAAATAATTCTGATGTTACTTGAGCTTCTTTATCGATTTTAAACTCTGCTTTTATGGTAAAATCAGGAAATGTTATAGCATTTGACAACCTTATTAAAGCATTAGTAGTAGTAGTAGCAGTAGTAGTAGTAGTAAAACAGGAGGGGCATTTTTCAGCCCAAGCACTGTGACCAGCGGTGGTCTATTGTACACCCCCAATCAAATCATCCCAGAAGAAGGCCTGTCTTAAGAACAAATGACAGTATATTCTTCAATGGGACAGTAGCAAGATCCTCGGGAACAGGAAAATACATCCCCAAGAGATTACGCCTAAGCTACGAAAGGGCCACACATTCACACAAAATGTGGAGAGGAGTTTCCTCCTCATACTGACATCTGCACATAGGGGCTATCAACAAGCCCAATCAAGTGAAGATGTCTTCTAAGATGACAGTGCCCTGTAAGAAGCCCTGTAACAATCCTAACTTCGTATTTGTTCAGAGAAAGCAACTCTCTGGTTCGCTGAGCACAGCAACCCAAAATGAGAGCCTTCGCCTGCCTAAGACCATAGGTAGATCTCCAGAAAGCATGATGCTGAATCGCCAACCAGTCCCTGACAACCTGCCCAAAGACATCCAAACCAATGCCCAGGACAGGCTCAGGTCCAAAAAAGGGGCGAGAAGCCCCTTCCCTGGCAAGCTTATCAGCAACCTCATTATCCCCAATCCCCTTGTGCCCCAGCACCCAAACCAGTTATACCCTGTTCTTGGTGGCCAGTTCCTCAATGAGAAGACGGCATTCCCAGACTAGTTTCGAAACAAATCGGGAATTATCAAGTGCTTTAAGAGCAGCCTGACTGCCAGATAGGATAAAGATATGCTTACCAGCATAATCCTTATCAAGATTAATACTAACACATGCAGAAATAGCAAAAATTTCTGCTTGAAGGACAGTGGCAAACCGCCCAAGGTATTAAAGCATAAACTGTATCCATTGTTTCTTTTTCAGTGGTGGTAATATCATATGCAGAAGTATCAATATTTTCATTAACGGCTACATTTTGATCACATTTTGAAAAAATTCTGTTATATGTCCTGGGTTTATAAGACCTCCTTTCAATATTTAATGGTTTTTTTAGTAGCACTGACAGGAATATTCTGAGAAGGAACTGCAATTTTCTTTAAATGTGGTGTTTTTGCTTGCATATCTTTAAAAAAAATTTTAAATTTATCAGTATGACTTCATATTTCTTTTTTCAATAAGAAAAATAAATAAATAATAATGCTTACTTTGAACGTTTTTGCTTGCATATCTTTAAAAAAAATTTTAAATTTATCATTATGACTTCATATTTCTTTTTTCAATAAGAAAAATAAATAAATAATAATGCTTACTTTGAAAACAAGACTCATGACCAATTAATATTTTGAATAAAGTTGGTTTGGCTCAAATTAAGCAGAATGAATAGGATTAAATATGAAGTGGCTAAATGGTAGATTACCTGCTGGTGGAATATGCAATTCGTTACATTGTGTGGCATAACATTATACAACAGGCTTTTTTAATGTATATGTATACATTAAAAACATTATATGTATACATTAAAAAAGCCTGTTGTGTGTTTGTATGTATACACACACACACACACACACACACACACACACACACACACACACACATACACACACACACACACACACACACACACACACACACACACACACACGCACACACACACACACACACACACACACACACACACACACACACACACCAGTCACGTACACGTACACGTACACACACGTACACATGTGCCCGTTTCTTTATAAAATCACTTCTGTCCAAATCGTTTTGATTTTATTAACCGGCTGATTTTAAAAAACGGCGATCTAAAATTTTTTACCTTTTTTCAAAATCCAGTTCACAGACAACATAATTAAAACGAGACTTATAAAATAGTAGAAGCCACTTATTAGAATCACTTTGGGATTGATCTATTTTGATAACAATAACCGATTGATATCATTAAGCAGTGCGTGTCAAAAAAGCATAATTTTCAATTTTTTTTTATTATATAATATATACTGTACTTTACTGTTATATGCAGTGTAATCTCGATTCATCGTTTTGTCGGGACTCCTGAAAAAACTATGGATACGAGAAAATTAGACCCTCCAAGTGTCACGCAATTCGCGGGACAGTCCCACATTTCTTGAAGAATCCCGCCATCCCGCCCGCGACAGTCAAATGTCACGCTTTTAGGCCGTTTTGTTTTTTTGTTATTGGCGATAAATTTGATAAAATATTTAGTAAACATTATACTTACACAGTATAATATTGATGTCGGTAGGTAGTATATGATGAATTTATTGACTATAAAATCATAATCGTAACATTTCCGCACGATATTGAAATGAGCATCAAATGTGATTCTGGAACTATAGATGTACTAAAGATGAATTTGCTATGGTTCTTATTTTAAAAACAATTGAACCCATCTGGGACTCTACAATTCAAAAATCTCAGTAAGATTGCTATATTAGTATTGACACTACCTCATTCAATGGTGAGGGTAGAAAGTGGAGGATCTAAATGTAAAGCAAGAGTTGTGAGAAAGGAAAGTTTGTGAAAAGCTGATCATAGTGGATGAGAGTATATAAAACATGGAGAAATGTAAAAACATACATTAAGGATTATGTAGTCACTGTTGCAAGAGAGGTGGATAAAATGATGTGATGGCACATGCAGTGGCAAAGAAGAAAGCATATATGGGAAATTAAACAGATATGTGAGTGTGGATGATTAGTGAAAGAGAGAGTCCTTACTCTAAGAAGGTAATATGAGAGAGAGAGGTGCAGAATGCTTTGAAGGGAATAAAAAAATATTGAATGTATGAGAAATTTGAAAAGGAAGTAAGATTAATATGTATCTGGTATGAAAAATAAAGTTGGCAGAATGCTGTGGGATGAATCTGAGATGGTTGATAGATGGCAAGAATATTTTTATGACCTTTTTATGTCTGTTGGAGAAAGGAGTGAGGGTGAAAGAGATGGGGATAGGTTGTATGCAATTTATGAATATCAGAACAAATAACAACAAATTGGGACAAAACAAATTCATACAACTGGGAACAAATTCATACGGAAGAGGTTTTGTGAAAATTTGGTTATTAATCATTGATTTACTTCATTTCTCATTTTCTGATAAGTTACTTGGAGTCATATCTCATCTTATCATTGAGAATTCAATGATAAGATGAGATATGACTCTAGGCAACATATCTTATTATCAGCAATATAAATTTTTTCTCTTCTGCAGTGAGCATATGAATAAATATTAATAATTTCTAACTACCATATTTGCTATTATACATTAATACACATGTAATTCTTGATATTGAATTAATTTATTCCTTGTATGCGTTTGTAAAGTAAGAACTCATAAATCAAAAAGCAATTTCCCATAATCATTATGTTAAAATCAAGAGTTCTGTTTTCAATAATGCAATTTTGACCATAATAAAATTAAAGCAAACAAAATCAATAGTTTATTATTAAACAATGATTCATTTATCTAAAGAAATGAAAACATGCCTTTGAAATCAAGCAGATTATAATAATAAATTATTTGTCATAGAAATGATTCTTCATTATTATTGACATATAAATAGATAAGGTTTAATATAGATGAGCTACTACCTTAGGAGCAATCTGAGAATGGAACTTATTTACATAATATTCTGATAAAACTAGACAATATGCTATTTTTGCTTTTCAATTGCCATTTTGATTTTTCTGATTTTTATATCAAAGGAGATTTTGATACAAACCCAACTGTGTTCTGCATTGTATAGCTAGATAATTAGCTTGAAATGGTTTTTATAAGTACTTAGTATTTATTTATTGCAATTAATGTTCATATTTTTGATTGTTTTTGATAATTCATATTTGAAAAATGCTCAAACCCAGGAACTCTTAAACATATATTTTAATATATCGGGTGGCATAAAATAACATGAGGTTCAGAGCCCTATAACGCATCATGTGTTGGACGAAATATAACAAAAATTGGTTGATGTACACAGTGGAACATGCAGTTTCAATTTCAAAAGAAAAAATTTAGTACCAAAAGTTGCCAACAGGAGGATTGTGGCACTGCAGGGGTGTTGAATGTGTAATCGTCAAATAAGACAGTACACATCAAGTTTCTGAACAATACATGCTAATATTTATTATTAATTACATATGAAGTTTGATATGATCACCATTCAGATATTCTGAGAACTGCATGCAATGCTAAACGTCTTCCATACCGATATGTTGCACGCCGCTATGGATGATGATATGCATTCTTGTGTGTGCTGCCTGCAGTTCTTGGAACATCTGAATGGTGGTCATATTGAACCTCGTGTAATTAACAATGAACGTTACATGTATTGTTCAGAAAGTTACATGTGCTGTCTCATTTGACAATTACACATTCCTTAATCACACATTCTACACCTCTGCAGTGACTTTTGATATTAAATTTTTTTCTTTTGAAATCGAAACAGCATGTTCCACTGTGTACATCAACTGAATTTTGTTACATTTCGTCCAATACATGATGCATTATAGGGTTCTGGACACCTCACATTATTTTATGGTCATCTGGTATATTAAAATTAACAGGCACAAAAAAAATGAAATACTAATTAAATATTTGTATTAGCAATGATTAATAAATGCTGATATACATATTAGGGCTTACTTTTGTTGTTTAAAATGTTTGAAACAGAGGTATTTAATTTTTAAAAGCATTATAACTAGCTTTTAGAATGCCATTTAACATGAATAAAGATGTTCTATTTAGAACTATAGAATTTCAGCCGAAGTTGATATCAGTTAAAGGTTAAAAAAGGTAATACAGGGTGGGCAGAAATTAACTCCCTATTGAAAATTGTTTATAACTTTTTTAATACTTAATCAATTTTCATGAAACAAAAAACATTTTATTCCTTACAATGTAGGAACTGTTATGCATTGCTAAAATTCTACATAAGCATCACAATTATTCACTAGTTTTGTAAACAGTTGGGGATGTTTGCAACAGACTTCTGCAGATACTCCTGCAGTACGTTGCAAGAACTTGGTGAATTCGCTCCTCCAATGCATCAAGAATTTTTTGTAAACAGTTGGGGATGTTTGCAACAGACTCCTGCAGTACGTTGCAAGAACTTGGTGAATTCGCTCCTCCAATGCATCAAGAATTTTTGGTTTTGTGCGATAAACTTCCTCTTTTGCCCACCCCTAGAGGAAGAAGTTGCAGGGCGTTAGGTCAGGACTCCTTGCAGGCCATTCCAGGGGGCCACAATGTCCCAACCAGCGTCCTGGAAAATGGATATTGAGCCACGCACGGACAGGACGTGTGAAATGAGGCGTACTGCCGTACTTCATACCGAGATGCAAGCTTAGACGTTGCGCCATGATCTGCCACTGATACTGCAATGACATAACTGAAATATCCTGTAATAAATTCCTACATCGTAAGGAACAAAATGCTTTTTGTTTCATGAAAATTGGTTAAGTATTAAAAAAGTTATAAGTTTAAGTTTTCAATAGTTTTCAATAGGGAGTTAATTCCTGCCCATCCTGTAGAAAAAATTTAATTTATCCAATAAGTACTGTGTTTGATATGATTAAGGAAGATAATGGGAGTAGAGTAAATATAGTTTAATTAATTTTATTTGTAAGTGTTATTTTAAAAGAAAAGAAAAATACCATCAAATATTAAATGAAAATAATCATGATATTTTTATATGAATATTCAAATTTATATCTTTCTCATTTATTGTGATATGTTTTCCAGAGAGACGAATCATTAATATTAAATTTGAAGATTATCTTGTTCTGTTTTATAGTCAAAGTTTACAATTGAATATAAATCATTTTTAAAAAGGGAATAATCAATTTTTTTAGGAATATTATTAATTTAAAAGATATTGAAAAGCTTTGTTATAAATTTTAACTTCAATTGATATGCTCATTTAAGGTTTGCATTAGAGCTGGACTTTTATATCTTAATGCATTAAAGACCATTAGATAAACTTTTAATTCAGCATTATTGACTAGCATTTTATTGTCATTTTACAAAAATCAGTCTAGTTACAATGAAGTAGAAGAAAAGTTTATGGTTTTTTTTTTTGTGAAAAATCAAGAGGATATTGCTTTAATTAATGAAACAAAAATGATTTCTATACTACATTTAATACATATATAAATAAATCCAAATTTACAAGCCAAATTCTATCCCTTGAATTATGACGGAATAATTTAATGATTGGAAATAATTTGAACTAAAGTTAGCGCTGAAAATAAGTTCATTTTAATATATACTTGTTTCAATATTATACTTGCTAATTCACTATTATTTATCACCATTTTGTTACTGTTCTATAGCCTAAAATTTGAATGTACATCAAAAGGTTTAAATAAATTTGCAAATGGGTTAAATCAATTTGCATATGCTATATTTATAATTTACTTTAATTTACACAGAAATTAAATTTTTAATTGATATCAGGAAATATAGGTAACTCTCATATAACATGGTAGTTAGGTTCCAATAAAATCCGATATAATGTGAAATCATATTATACAGAATTAAGAATCAATACCAGAAAGAATGTTACATTCTAGAAACAAAAATTTGCCATTATTATTATTATCTCTAACCATTGATAGGATATATGGAAAGCATCTTTTTTTTTTTTTGTGTGTGTTTGATTCTTGTAATTTTGTGTTTTTTATGTTTATTAAAATAATGTATAATATACTAGTAAACATTAGAAGTGAGAAATCCATTAATTTTGGAAATTTTTGACTTTCAATCATTCCAACCTACAATAGGGTTTGTTTTGAACCCCTTCATCAAGTCAAGGACTATCTGTATTAGAATTTTCTTAATTTTTATAGACAGTTTTCCTCACTGATTAGTATTTAATAGGATGGAAAGTATCATAAAGGATATAAAGAAAAGAACCATTCATCTAGCATTGCCAATCAAGCTAGTTTAGAAACAGGAGAAAAGAAATCCTACTAATACTCTATCTCGGGAATAGTTGAATACTCTTATTTTTCACGTAGCAATATCACTTGATGGTAGAAAGCTAATCAATTTGTGATCTTTATAACTGTATATTTACAATGAAACATAGTTGCAAAGATCACATTTTAAATGATCTTTATAGATATACTTCGTAGTAATTTTTTTAGTTGAATCCTTTATTTTATTGCTAAGTTTTATGATGTTTTAATTATTCTGATCTTTTTTTTTACCAAACAGTAGTGTTTTATGTAGCATTTAATTTATCTTTTAATATATTTTGATTTAGATAAAAATAAGTTATGGTCTTTTATGCCATTTTTTATAAATTATTGGACCAAATTGTTATTTCAAACTCTTAATAATCAACTTTTTTATCACATGTTTTGTTGATTAATTTTGTTATTGAACTGATTTTTGAAATTGCTTAATTTGCATATTTTCAATTTAAAATTGGCATAAAAGAAAAAAAGAAAAGCTTTATCAAACTTGAAGCAAAATTTCCTATTTTAAAAAGTTTGATTCATATACAAGACAAGTGTATCTTGCTAAATAACTTGAACTCCCTGTTTTAACTTTAACACATAGGTGTCTAGTACTATATAGTATATTATTGGTTCAGAATTACACTTGCTGCCAAGTGCCATATATCATAGCTCTATTTAAAATTTGTATTCATCGAATTTCCTGTGCAATTTTTAGATTGGACTATTCTTCTGTATGGTACAGTCATTGTTTATTATAGTTTAATGCAAGTTTTGCCCTCTAATATCAAAAATTCAATTTATTATTAGTTTTCTAAACATTAGTAAACAATACAATATTTTAAAATGCAAGAAATATTTATAAAATTTAATTTACTCTCATTTACTGAATATTAATTTGTTTATTATATGGACATTCCTTGGCTCATGATTGCCTTGACTTATTACCATTCATACTTTTGACAATGAAGTAATCAGTTAATTTTAAAAAATTAGTCAATACAATTCCATGGATTCAGGTCCCTGACCCAATAATCTGATATGTGAAAAGCGATTTTTTTTTTGTATCTGAATCTTGTAGTTTTGTGTTCTTTATGTTTATAAAGATGATGTATAGTGACCTGGTAAATGTTTTTAATGAGAAATCTATAATTTATGATTAACAATTATTCAACTCATGATGGTGGAGTTCAAAATCAAACGCTGTCATAATTCAAAGATTACCTGTATAGGATTTATTACATTCCTAGTAAAATGTAATTAAAATTTAAAAAATGTAATTAATTAAAATGTAATGTATAGTTATAATAGAATATTTAAAAATTTTTAAATATACAATTTTTCACTTTTTACTGTTGTAGTTAACATCTGGCTCCTGGGATTTCTTGGAAAATCCCACAAAATTTATAAATCTCAGGAATTACAAATATTTTTCCTGGTATAAATTTTTTTATTGATTGCAAATGTGATTTTCATTGCCCTTTCATAGTATTTTCATTTTGAGTAACTAAAAAGTAATAGATTAAAATTTAATTCAAATTAAAGATTAGAATAACTGAACAACCATGTAATTTATATTAACATTAACCTAAAACTGCCTGATATTGCATTTTTAACCCCCATGTACTAATGAGATTAATTATAATTAATATAAAATTTCAAAATTTTTGCATTATTGTCATTTTTTTTATCAAATTGCTTGAAAAAATTATATTAGAATTTAGAACTCTCAGCATAGTTTCATAATATCTTTGTTGTATCAACTTTAATAAAATTATAGAAGGGTTCAAAAAATCCAATAAAAAATAATATATTTCAAAATAATATACTTATAAAACTTGAAATATGCCAAAACTGATATACACAAAATCTGTTCCCATATGTTTTAAATGTATTCTGAAAATTTCATACTGATAATTAAATTTTTGACAAGATTTGGATTGAAACTTATTTACATGTTGAAACCTTTTATTAGCTTTTAGCCTCGAACCACATTCCTACAAAACTTCTTCAATAAATTTTTGATAAAAATCTATTGATTAATTGTGTTAAATTAAAACTTAAAATAGCTATTTAATACTCAAAACCTGATGATTTCTTTTATATTGCATTATTTTAATAGAAAAATAAGTCAAAATCAATAAATTTAAAAAAATATATATGTTATTGTCCACGATATTGCTTCTTAAAACGTACTCTCTAATTATTCAGGTTTGTGAAGTAGGGATCCTATCTGCATTATAAGACAACTGCACTATAACTGAGAGCTATAATTAGTGTCTAATGGTTAAAAAAACTTCTAATTTTATACTGTTGAGCATGATAAAGTTAGCTGTGCACTTGGTATTTTTTAATAATCAAAAGGATACTGATGTGAAATGATGTGAATAGCTAATAAGAACTTTTTTGTGACATTAATTTGTTTTTTATGTCATAAATTTATATCAAGAATGACTGCAAACACCAGTATTATATGAAAAGTTAAAAATAATCTTAAAGTATGGTATAAAAAAGTTTTAAGTTTCTTCAGAGATATATTGAAATATATATATAGTAATAATTATTATTATTATTTATTATTATTAATATGAATTCAAATTCCCATTATCTTATCATAAATTGTAATAACTAGACATTACCTGCTCTGAGAAAAATCTTATTTAATCTTATAAACTTGAGATCACTGGAAAATCTCCTCTGAATACACATAAGGAATTAAATGGCTGCAATTATTAGATTACACTACCATCTGTGGATTTATCTTTTTAGAGAAACTATAATTTTAATTTAATTTTTATTTCTTAATTTTTTTTGCCACCTGCGGATTTTGTGATTTTAGAGAAACTATAATTTTAATTTAATTTTTATTCCTTAATTTTTAAATTTCTAATAATGGCAAAAAATTCTGGCCGTTGTAGAAATCCAAGGATTAAATCTTTCTAATGATATCCTATTTATAACAATCAGTATAGAGGTTCAATCACAAAAGGGATAGCTACACATTCAGTTAGCTAGCTGTATTTCACTATTAATATATACTATGATGATAGATCTGAAAATATTGTTTATTCTGGTTTTGTTGTTGTTGCAAGATGGCAAGGAAAAGTTAGCAAAGTGGAGAATGTCAATTATGTATTATATTTTTCTCATAATCTCTCAAACAGAATAGGGAATAGTAAAGACTCAAGGTATATCTGAATCTGCAGTATAAATAACAGCATAATATCTGGGGAGCACTATATTAAATACTTTGTTGGATTAGAATTTTTTTTTTAGAGTTTTTCAATGCAAATATAAAGGCATATTAATAATATAATAACTTGATTATTAATATGCACAATTTTACACTTCTTTTTATTAATCCACTATCAAACATGAAAGTTAAATAAAAATATATGTGCTTTTTAATACAAACAAATACAAGACCCATAGATCCCTGAAATTTCTGAGAAATTTACTTTTTCAATCCCAAATCCTGGGAATGAAAAAAAGGCTGAGAAATTCAGACTTTAGTTGCAATTGAGAATAACTGTCAATATTGGCTTTTTTAATAATTAATTACAAATTGATGAAACACAGTACGAGATTCATTTCTTTTCCATTATCTATACATATTATAAATCTGAAATACATATGTAATTATTAAAATAGCAATAATCTACATTTTTGCAGTGATACCTGTAAAGTACGAAAGATTCCATAATAATTAAAATATTAAAAGTTTTTATTGTAAGTGTAGATAGTTTTTTTCTATTCTGTATTAAATTTTATAAAGAATTTCAAGTATTTCATCATAATACAATTTTTATATTCATTAGAAAAAATGATTAAAAATCAAATGTTTGATACTAGAAGACAAAACTTCCACCAAACTATAGCACAGATTTCCACATTACAAATACAAATCAACCAATATGACAATTGCATATGAAACTTGATCAATGCAGTTTTAAATATATCCATATGCAAGTTAATTAGATATCCATTTTATCGTCTAACCCTATATACCATAAAATACTGGTTATCAGAGTATTAAATTAAAAACTTAATTAAATGAGGATTATATGAAACTTGAATAGAAAATTTAATATGGCACTAATCTAACAAAATTACTTTTTTCTAGTTTTTATAAACACAATATTCAATGAATAGAAGATGGCAGGTTAATTAGATATCCATTGTAGTCTTTATAAATATTTGTAACAGGGTCAGCTGTATGCCTTAAATATTAATCTAATAAATTAGTGGAGACTTGTATATTACAAAAATATCTAAAAAAATAATAACTGAAATATAGGGAGGCAACTATATGTAATAATTTTTTACAACAACCTCATAAAATAATTAATATAAATATAATAAAATTGAGTTGAATTACAACATTCTTAAGTATCTTTCATTTGAATGGTTCAGAATTGATTCAAAATCTACATTTCAAGATTTTTTAAGGAGGATCCAACCTGGCCTATTATTTCTCATTATGAATATGAGTAGTTAATGATAGATCTGGAAAAGTTTCATTGCCTAGTATTTTAGAGGGTAGAATTCAACAAAATTGATTATATCTGAGGAAGGGAGAATACAATATATGAAAGAAAAAAGTATTCTATAAGCAAATTCATTCACTGTATTTCATTTAATGTATTTCATTGTATGAATTGTATTTCACTGTATTTCATTGTATGAATTTAGAAAAAACAGAATTAATAAAATATATGTTTTACAAAAGAAAAATTCATACAATTAAAGTTCTTTTGCATAGTTGCAAAAGAAATGTATGTTGAAAGACAAATCTGAAATATTATTTTTTATTTAAATATAATCCAACAGGAACTTCTCCTTTGTTGGATGTGCCTTAACAGATTTGGCATAAGCATTTATTTGTTACAAACTTTGTGTAGAGACTGAAAAATTTTCCCATCAAATACAGATAAAAATCTTAAATCAAGGATTAATTTATACATTACTTATGTAAGGCTTTTACTGGGATTTCAGAAATGAACACTGAATTAGGAAATTACTAAATTCACTAGATTTGCTTTATTTTTCTTTTCTTTTAAATAACCTTGTATAATACTTTATAGTGATGCAGCATGACATTAATTTTTTATATTAAGATTAAGCTTTAAAATAATTTTTATCATTATCATCATTATGTTAATTGAATGTAATTTCTCATTTCATAGAAGAAAAATTTTTGACATATGCCTAATTACAATAAAATGCTATGTTTATTTTAAACTTATAGCAGGAACTTAAAGAAATTCCTTTATCAAATATTAAGCTTGTCATGTCAATAATAATAATTAATAGTAGTTACTATTGTCATTCTCTTACATGAACAATTAAAAGAAAGTATAATAAATATGAAAAATTTTAATATAAATACAGCCAAGGCACCAAGTTATATAGGGAATACATTTTTGGACAGTACAGGTAGTCTTTGACTTACAGCAGGATTCAGTTTAAACACCACAGTTAGAAGTCAGAAAATTCCAAAATTTATGGGTTTCCCACTACTAATCTTTATTAGAACACGATATATTATCATAATAAACATAACAAACACAAAACCACAAGAACCAAATATAAATAGGATGTATTTGGTGTAACAGTCCACTGCACATATATCGGTAAGTATGTGAATTGCTTTCACCAATCACAGAATCTACTGATCATCTGTATATGATTTAATTTTTATGTTAGTTAAATTTTCACAGATATATGTGAAAAGATTATTATATTATTATCATTGGACTCTAAAATTTATTACTGATCTATACATACTAAATTATGGCACATTTAATATCTATACATATTATAAATCTGAAATGCTTGAGCGCACGTGTACACTTATAACACGAGAACGGCTGGGCACGGGTATGCTAGTATAAAATAAATCCTCTTGATGTAAGAAAAAAAGTAAAAAATAACCAGAATAGTTTATATAATACAGCAAACAGATTGAAAAAATTGTAAAATGCCAGTTTGTTGCAGTGATCTAAATTTGACTCCATTTATTCAGAACTAGGCACTAGTATGTTAATATTATCCTGATTTTTTTTATGATAGAATTTGTATTTTGTATAAATTGCTTTTCCCTTAATTTATGTTTCCCTCATTTTGCACCATTTCCATTTTTTACTCTGGAAAAATTAAAATCTAGGTAATACTGTACAAATAATGATAGCCATTATAAATAATTGAGGTATTAGGTACAAATTATCATAAATAATAAAAATTTAATATAAAATTAAATAAACAGTTTTTAGAATGATATAAAATAGCCATCAAATAAATAATAATAATCATTATTATCCATGTTGTTATCTAAAAATATTATAGCATTTTTATCTAATTCTAACCAAAACTTTCTATTAAAAATAGTCAAATGAAAATAAAAGAAAAAATCAAATTGGATAGTTGTAAATCAATACCATGACTACTATCAATGAAATAAATTAATATTGAAATGTATTTTCATAAATCTATCTAATTCATATGAAATATAATATTTATCCTAATAATATGCATAATAAAATAGCAATTATGGTAAATGTTTTGTAAATGAAAACTGAAAATTGTAGATACTCTAATGTTCTTTATTAATTTTTGTTATAGATTTTTTTTATTGAATAATAGTTTGATAAAATAAATCATCTCTGCTTAATTATAGAATATATGCTGAATATTCTAGATAATAAAATAAACACTATCTAAAAGTATAAAATATTACAGTACTATAAGTTCACACAGCACTATTAGCAAGTTTTACAAGACTTTTATTCTGGTAAACCAGAATAAAAGTCTTGTAAAACTTGCTAATAGTGCTGTGTGAACTTATGAGTTAAGCAAGTTGTTTTTCTTCAATGATATTACAGTACCATATCTTAATTGCAATATTGTGATATTGTTTTGCTGTTTATAAAGATACTATTATTTATTTCATTGATTTGAGTAATATAAAAGGAGTGTACCTAAAACAAATAATTGAAATTTTCAAGTATAGTTTTTTTTTTCTTTTTTGAAATTTTTCATAAATAATAAATTTAATATGTTAAGAGAGAATTATAACACAGATAATAAAGGAAAAATTGTAAAATGTTTAATACATTAATAAATAATAAATTTAATATGTTAAGAGAGAATTATAACACAGATAATAAAGGAAAAATTGTAAAATGTTTAATACATTAATAAATTGTAATTTCTACAAGCATTGGTTTCTAAAAAAAATAATTCCAGCAAAGGATTGAAACTGATAATTAAATTAAAATGTTATCTCTTTGCTAAAGTAAACAGATAAAATCATTTAAAATAAAATAAAATATAAAAAAACAGATATTTTAACTGATTTAATCGTATGACACTATAAAACAAAAATTAGAATGACTGAAATCTTATGTAAAATTTCTGAATTACATTTATTCCAGATGATGATTTGAGTTGAAAACATTCTCACTCTCAATTTTAAAATTTAAATGAACTCAACTAATAGGCCATTTTCATTTATAATTTATTAAATTATAGATCGGATTATAAAAAAAAACTATGAATTTAAATATAATAAATAAAACATTAGCTTAAATAGAAAAAAAGTATATCTAAATTGCATTAAAAGTATTTTGGCAAAGCTTCTCTTCAATACTAAACATATTATAAGAATATTTTAAGAATAATGCAATTTTCAAAATCTTATGCAATTGATGTACATCACAAGAGGGAATGCTTCACTAAAAGTGCTTTTTAATATAAATAAAATTACTTTTTTCTTTTTAAACTAAATTTTATTTATTATAAATTGAACCATTAAATTTTATTAGTAATTGAATATATTGAAAATGATATAGGAATAAATCATTTAAAAAGTTTCTAACCTTTGTATATATATTCTATACAATTTTTCTATAATTGTGAAAAGACTCAGCATAGAGCATTAAATTAAAAATATGACAGTTATAATAAATTGAAAGTGGTATTTTCATTTCATTACATTTAAATGTATATCAGCAATTTACAGTTTATAAATATTATGTTATGTCTTTGAAAGATCTCAGATTTATATAAAATAAAATGATAAAAACTGCAAATATGTTTAAATCTCATGCTTAACAATATGTGACATGTAAAACAGAAAGTCATCAAGTTAATATGAATTGTTATCTAAAAGCAGTCAAAATTACCTTTAATGATATCATGAAAAAATTACAGATGGAGCTTTTACTGATAATAAGTAACATTATAGTCATTTTTACAATAAAATACTTTTCAGATGAGTATAATAAATATTTCAAGCATAGGAATTTCAAATATTGAGTATAAAGTTTATAAAATTTTGAATATGATCTTTCTTGTAATAGGACCATCTGAAAAGTTCAAAATTAGTAGTTGCATAATTAGGATAAAATAAAGGACAGATTATTAAAAATTTGAATACTGTAAAGTGTTTGTTCTTGAAATAATTTACGAGTAACATGAAGAGAAGAAACAAAGAAATTAAAAACTACTTTTATAAAATAGATCAAAAATCTTTTGAAATTATAATATACTGCACATTTAATAAATGTTGCATTTCAAAAATATATATAACCCTTGTATAGCATGGTAGATAGGTTCCTAAAAACATCGAGCTGTGTTATACAATACCTTGAGACAATACAAAAAAGGCAGTTACATTCCAAAACCAATTAAAAACATAAATTTTTAATAACACAAAATGTAAAGAAAGAAAAAATATAAGTAAGATGCAAAGAAAACAATATACACGGTGAACCAAAAGTAGGTGGACAGTAAATGATAAGATTTATTTTGAGATTACATATACAATTATATTGACTAATACAATTAAATTTTATTGTATACCAATAATACAATACAAAAGCACTGAAAATTTTATCAACACAGGTGTTCAACTACTGTCCATCACACACACACAGTTTTGAAGTCTATCTTTCATGATTCGACAAACATTTTTATACAAATATCTTTGTGTAATAAGTTCTTGAAATGCATCTCTGCTGTAATTTTTTAAACATCAACACTTTGTGGTTTTTGACCACAAAGCCACAAAATAATAAAATTTATAGTATTTACTATAAATTTATTATCATTTACTATCCACCTACTTTTGGTTCACCCTGTATAAAAAAAGAAAAAGTATACAGCCTATGTAACATTCATTTAATAATTATATCTTCCTACCACTTTTCAGTTAAAATGAGAACTTTTTTTAACAATATCAACTTCACTTTCTGAACTTTTTTTTGCATTTAAAGTTTGTGTATGTTCTCTTTACAAAATCTGTAATGTAATGCATTATAAAACAATTGTTCTTTAACATATATCCAAAAACAATTTATGAATAAAAAGTTTGTTTTTCTATTTCACATTCCTCTATTAATTAATAAAACTTACTTTTTATCCAAGAACTGAATGTTTGGAACACAAAACATTCAATGATTGGCAATTAAATTTCAAATTGAAATCGAAAATAGACTGCATGTCGTCTCTGTCATGACAAACTAGTGAAATTGCATTTATGATTAATTTTAGTAAAATATTTTCCAATGATTGCATTTTATGTATGTTTTCTGTATCCATAGTGTGGATTTACAAAAATTAATGAAAATGTTTTGTGTTGTAGGAGAGTAAATGCAATTTTATAAATGTGTTAAGTAAAACCGTGTTGTAGAAGTACCATGCTATACAAGGGTTTCCACAACTTTCCTACAATACAATTTCAGAGCGAAACTGTATTGTAGGAAACCATGTTATATGAAGATTACCTGTATTAGTATTTAATATGAAGAACAGCAACTATCTTCAGACTACATAAATTAATAATATGATCTTATATAATAATGAAATGAACCTTAAGATAGGAATGCTTTGTGATATTTGATTCTTGAGAATATTCTGATGGATGGGAAACTGAACAAAAATATATAGTAGTCAAATTTTTTTATTAAAGAACAAAAAAAAAGCATTACAGGTTGAGTTGTTTGATTTTCACAGTTATATCCAATTATGCCAAATCAACATACATTTTCATTGGAGATTTCAAAGTTGACCCCTTTTGCCCCTACTTTAGTTGGGCCTACAAAATTTTTATTATGATCATTCAATTCTCCAGATATATTTTGGGGATCAAAATTTTTCTCCCTACTTCCTAATTCATTGCGTTTCTGAGAAAAAAGAATGGTACGGGTGGTAAGATAAATACACCGTATAAAAGTTAATTTAATAAGAGTTTTAAACTTTTTCATTCTTAAAATAACTATACAAAGATTTACTGAAAGACATGTAATGTTATAATTTATTTTCCAGTGAAAATGAAATTTTATATTTTTAATTTAAAGATATTTGTAATCTTTATTATTTTTTTTATAATACTGAAACATTTGTTTTCTGTTTTGTAATATTTTAATGCCTTTCCATGAAAACTAATTTTTGATATGTTTCAATAAAGGTGATCTATTACAAGTGAAAATTGTATATTACATAGAAAACTTTTGCCAGAGCAGTACCATCAAGAGTGAGATGGTGTTATTCTTTCAAATTTTTTATTTCAATAATTCTTTTTTAATAGAATAAATAAGAAATGGCTGTACTTAATTAATATTTACCATTTGTAGTAGTGTTACTGATTCATCTATAAGAAAGTAAGCCAGACAAAACTCTAAACACTTTTTGATATGAAGAAAACTAAATTTTTCAAAAACTGAACACTATTTACATTGCAGTTTTATTTGTATAAACTAAAATTCAATTGCTCTTCTTTTCTTCCTTTGATGAGCCTTATTATTAAGGGGGAAAGGTACCTTGGCATTTTTGTTTCTTGGATATCAGATGGCACCACAAAAGTTATAAAAAAAAAATCCCATTATGCAGAATTTTATGCCTTTTCATTTATCTATGATGTCATTAATTTGTGTGATGTTTAAAGCTGAAGTATTTCTGACAAAATAATCATTCATTACATTATCTTCAGTGAGATTCATAGTCATCTAAGTTAAAAAAATATTTGAAGATTTAATAATCATATTATAATAAGAACCTTACTATTCTATCAATTTCTTTAAAAAAAAGAAATCAATATAATATTAAGTATTATAATATTTTGTTTATATTATAATATTTAAAAAAGAATTTTCAATTTTTAATATATTTTAAGGATTTTTTGAAAGTATGGCAACACTACGTACACTAATACTTGTTATGTGCTTTCTAAAAGCTACTGATAGCACTTCATTCCTGTTAACTTATAAAAATCTGTATAAACTTTCATTTGTAGTATAGAATAAATTTTCTTCCTTAAGCAATGTTTTATTTAAAATCAGAATAGGGAAAGTACATAAATTATTATGAAATTTTAGTGTTAACTCTGTAATGTTTTGGAAGCTATAGCACCATTGAGCAGACCAAAAATAACACTAAAATTCGTAAAACGAACTTTTATTGAGGAACATTTTCGATGTTAGCACACCATCATCAGCTCTTACACTTAACAGTTTTTTATAAACAATATTCGAATATCGAACTCTTTACAACTGAATTCGAACATTCTTACGTGTTACAATAACTTTAACCGGTTAGAGCAGTATGAAGTAAAGTATTTTAGTGTTAACTATAACATAAAAATGCAAAACTGATTTAAAAATTTCAAAATTTTACAATAATAAGACAAATACCTTGTTTAACACTAATTGAAAAACTACTTTTATATAATCTGGCATTTTAAAAATACAGTGGATTCCATTTAATTGGGACAAATCTCAAAGTACGGAAACCAAACTAATAAACTAATACATAATTTAAACGCTTAATTGGGACAGTATCAGAAAAAGAATTTTCAATTTTTAATATATTTTAAGGATTTTTTGAAAGTATGGCAACACTACGTACACTAATACTTGTTATGTGCTTTCTAAAAAAAACCCTTATATAAAAATAACAACATTTTATTATAACGGTAATTTTTCAGGTTAAACCTTTCTACAAGACGATACAGACTTACACAATGGAGCGGTCGTTTCTTCACATCCTATTACACATATATCGTCAACACACTGTCGCCACACTAATATAAACATCCATTCTTTAGTGACACACTGTCGTCGCACTAATATAAACATCCATTCTTTAGTAAAATTATAAGTAAATATCATCGCTGATAAATAATACATAATAATACTGTATTCGACAACACTAGCATGATGGCATAACAATACTGTATTCGGCAACACTTGCGTGATGAGAATCAGTTATCTATCGTCATACTGTATTCGACAACACTAGCGTGATGAGAATCGGTTATCTGCAATACTGTATTCAGCAACACTAGTGTGATGAGAGTCAGTTATCTATTGGAATACTGTATTCAGCAACACCAGCGTGATGAGAATCAGTTATCTATCATTGTGAGTCTGGCAAGTGTGCATCTACTTAAGATTCTACTGTTACTGTACCTAGTGATATTCATTTACAGTGTCGATTTTATTTAAAATTTTTAAATCTTTACCAAGATGTCAAGAAAGGATTTTACACTTTCGAGTAAAATTGCTTTGCTGGATAAAACTAAAAGCCAGCCATTTAAGACAAGCCATCGTAGACTCGCTGATATAAACCTGATTTTCTTGTTATAGGAGATGCACTATGGTGTATAGCGCATCTCCTATAACAAGAAAAATCAACTGCGTGAGGAGTGGGTATTACAGAAAGAAATTCTAGAAACATCCAAAAGAAAGTGTGATGGAAAGGATCCAGAAATCCAAGAAGCATTAGATCAATGATTTTCTATAATAAGTGGGCAGGCGTAAATATCAGCGGCCCAGTGTTGAAGACGAAGTCAGAGGAGATTGGTAAAAAACTAATATGTGAATATCAGCGGCCCAGTGTTGAAGAAGAAGTCAGAGGAGATAGCCCAGTATTGAAGACAAAGTCAGAGGAGATCGGTAAAAAACTAATAAATATACTTATTTTAATAAAGCATTAAAATAGTACCTAATTACTATTATTTTACCTATTATTTATTTACCTACAAATTACATATTTTATTTTAGAATTATTATTTATTTACCTACGAATTACATATTTTATTTTAGAATTTATTCATTATTTATTTACCTACAAATTACATATTTTATTTTAGAATTTATTATGATGACAGCTGGACCAAAATGGCTTAGTCCCAACGTGTCCTGATCTGTAGAGAAGGATTCTTAGGTTACTTAATGTTGCCGGGGCAGCCGCTTAATTGGGCCAAAATGGAGATCGGAAGAGCGTCGTGTAGGGGATAGCCACTTAAGTGGGCCAAAATGGCTGTCCCAACATGTCCCAATTAAGTGGAATCCACTGTATATGAAATTTATCATAATTTCATATTAAAATATAATATAACTTAGAATTTGATAAAAATTATTAATTCTAAAAATAAATTCATAAATTATACAGTTTTTTATTATAAAAATTGCTTTCATAAAAATTTTAATCAAATTCTTAAAAATAACTAACTGTTCTAAGCATAAGGCATTTATCATGAGTTTCAAAAACAATAAACTTAGCTTTACAAAACTGAGTAAAAATTAGTAAATTATCAATTTTCAATGGTATCATTTATGTCCATTTTCAATTTTATAGAATAAATGATTTACAGTTAAAATTGATAGAAAATATTGCCTAATATTTCAATTATTATTAAATATAAAAACATTTTATAACAATTTTTTTTATTGTTCTTTTGAACTTAGCAAATTTTTATTTGTCATTATAATTAAAAAATAATTATTTAATGCACTTAACTTGTAACAAGATTTCACTAAATATCATAATTAAAAAGATTATTATTATGAACTATAATTTAAATATATACAATTATTTTCAAGGTTAATTTCATTGTTGGTATAAGCATTTTAAGTAATAATATTAGTAGTCAAGGGTAACCCTTCTCTTTCTAACATAATGCAGCTTTCATTCTTTAGACCTTAATGAATACATATGTTTGAATTGAACTGAGACTGCATTTAGCTAAATTATCATTATTCAGTATCAATCAAATTTTCTTAAAATAAGTCAACTAAAAATACTAATTTATTAATAAGTTTTATATACTGCATACACTTGTGCATAACTAAACAATTCTAGTGGGAAAATAGCTTCTATACATAAATACAATGTTTTCTTTTTTGAGTCAAATTTAAGATAATTTTCATAATCTTGTCATGTTACACTCTTTAATGACTGCTATATTTATTCTTAACAAAGATATTTAGTTTTGTTGATTACATTATTAAAAAATATGTATAAATATAGACATTTAAATATATACAAATATATTAAATTTTAAGGACATTGCAAATTTTATCAGAAATGCATAAAAAAAACTATTAGGAACAAACACAATGGATCTCCCATTATTCTGTATTTATTTTTTTTTCAATGCAAATGTCCTTCATATTTCTGAAGAAATGGTCAATATGATTTCTAATATTTCTGATCATTTAGTAAATATTTTACAGTTGATTTGAGGCATCCAGATATTCATTTCTAGTGATCCCATGTTCCTGCAAATTTTTCATTGCTGGTAGTAACAACAAAGTTTCTTTTGTACATTTTGATTTTCTTTTATTTTTAAATTTCTTTGTAAATAATGTTTCTAGTGAGAATCAGAAATCATGAAAAATACTAAAATAATATACTCTTTTTTGAAATAATTTCATATTTAATAGTTCAAGCAACAAAAGCACTATAATGCAGTAGAGGAATATTTAAAAAATATAGTGCTTATACTGCATTATAGTGCTTTTGTTGCTTGATTTATTAGTAAAGAGTGTAAGCAAGCAGGTTTTGTGAATTAACATTTAATAGTTCTTTTGGAAATTTTTTGCTAAATACTTCAATTAGAAATTGTATCATAAAATTTTTTATGCAGCAAGAAAAAGTTGTCAATCATAACATTTACTAAGGGGATTTATGTGATCCAAATAATCCTATCAAGCCAAACTTTCCACAGCAGTTTATTTTTTGAAATAACTGCCAAATTAATAGCAGTAATTAGCAGCATAAATTAAAAAATAATTATTAATTTGGCAGTTATTTCAAAAATAAACTGCTAAGGGAAGTTTGCCTTGATAGAATTATTAAGATAAAGGATTAAATAGAAAGATAATATATAATAAAAATTTCACTAAAGAATTGTCTGTCAAACTAATGGCATTTTACACTTATATGATTTCATTAAAATTTGTTTATTGAGAAAGTGATCCAGACATGACGCAATTGTGTCTCAATCCTGTCCCATCTTCTCTGTGCATTTTTAGAAAGAATACAATTTTTTAACTAACTGATTCTGACAGCAAAACTGAGATTTGAACATTTTAAAAATTATATAAATAATCCTTAAATAATTTTTTAAATGAAAAATTATCTATTATGAATTCAATAAATGTTTAAATAAAAGTTCAAACACACAAAACTGCATCAAAATTAAGTTATTCAAAAACATAAACGAACCAAAAAAGCACATTACTGCAGTATAAAAAGTTTTTTTATGTTTTAAAAAACTAGCTAACGTTTTCGGTTTATTAAACCATCGTCAGGCATAAAGTTCCAATTACAACGGAAATATTATAGAATAGAACAGGTGTTACTATGGTAACTACAGAATGCAAGAATATTGTTAATTACAATTCAAAAATCTTTGCAGTTCCGATAAACTAAGTTAACACATTGCATTAACTACACCAAGAATAATAAACACTTTACGTATTACAAAAAAATATAAAATATCATTAAGAATTAAATTAATCAATTACAATAAAACTAAAAAATAAAATAAAAAGCAATTGAGCCTAGTAAAGCAGGCAGTCCATTAAAATTTTTACTTCTTAACGTCAATCAAGGTTTATAAATACTTATTGGCTAACTTGTTCTTTATACAAGGCATACTTCCACACCTCTGAAGGCTCCCATGCAAGTCTATCGTTTATCAAATTTTCTTTTCTTTTTCTCCTGATAATTTCCAGGGATTCAGTTATTATTGGTTGTGTGCGGCTCAGCTGTGTCCTGCCCTTGTTAGTTAGGGGTTGGAACTGCGGGAGGACATCGTTCTCCACCGACCTTAAGAGAAGCAGTTCCAACCCCAGAAAGGTCCACTACTGTCTTCAACGCACTCAGGAATGAAAAAGACCCGCCTAAAAAAACAGAGCAGAAAGGGGTATACAGAATTCCCATTGAAGATTTAGAGTCCAATAGAAGATCGGCCTATGTAGATGTAACTAGTAGAAAACTGAATAGAAGATTGGAAGAACATAAAAAGGACATAGAGCAAGTGAGAACTTCCACCTCTCTTGCACAAGAAGCATATAGTAAAAACATCAATATACTTTGGGATAGGTTTTACTTTCTTTTAGGAGGAAGGAAGAAGAAATTCAGAGACTTTTTTCACATCCAATATTTTTAAAATCTCAACCTCTCTGGTTGGTTAAACAAATGAACCCAGGCTATCAATTTTGCTAATGTAGTCAATCTTTTCATTCTATAATTATTGATAAGTTTTTATGCCAAAGGAAAAATCTTTTTCTCATTCAAGATAATTTGTCCACAACAAACAATATTTTGCATGAATTTTAAGTTTTATAAATAACATAGCTTGCATACAAAATAATTGTTTGTGAACTATCATAAATCAGGAATAATTTTGTTCTGGGCAGCAAAATTTGTTGAAAATTGAAGTGTTTGTTTGTTGCATTTGTACTAAACAAACCTTAATGGGATGAATATGTCGTAAAAAATAATCTTCTTAGTCAGTTTTATTTAACAAAATTATATTTTCAATTATTTTATTGTATTACTTGAGCTTTGATTTAATATATTTGATCATAAATTCATTTGAACAATATAATGTAATCATCGCTAGAAAAACTTTATAATAATAACCACCAAAAAAGTTCTTTGTATATTTATATCAGTTATGCTATATAGTTACATTACTGTACTTAAATTGAAAAACATTTTATTAATTAAATGTCAGAAATTGTTCATAAATGATAAATGCATGTAAATATCACCATTACAGCTTTTTGTATCTCTTGAATTTCAAAATAATAAATATTTTATTAATAATAATAACAACTCCAGAATAAGGGCAAAATATTTATAAATAATTGAGCAATGTACATTCTGTTATTTGAATGTTTGCTAATATGATATAAATTTCAATGTTTCACTCAGATGAAAGTTATCAACTGATAGTCAATAATTTTTTGATATAACAATCAGTAAGTTAGTCATAAAAGCAATTATTGTTTTCTTTGAGAAATCCTTTTTATACCAAAAATTCAATTTTATTTACTTTTAGAAACAAAACCATTCTATGAAAATGCTTTTATAAAACTGAACAATTTTTAATTAATTAAAAATTATAAATATGCAATTCTAACATATGTTTTCATAACTGTGGATGGTTATTAATTTTACATAAAATCAGTAACTGCAATTTTCTGTTCTCTGGCAGTTTTTGACCAAACACCTGATAAACATGAGTCTTAGTTCGTTTGACAATGAGTGCAATGCTGTCAGAGTAAGTGCTATGCCTTATTGACAATTTTGGCCATCAGATGGCAGGCATATCAATAGTATTTTTCAAATACT
This sequence comes from Olivierus martensii, assembly GCA_000484575.1. Classification (NCBI taxonomy): domain Eukaryota; kingdom Metazoa; phylum Arthropoda; class Arachnida; order Scorpiones; family Buthidae; genus Olivierus; species Olivierus martensii. The sequence goes on from AYEL01077335.1 coordinate 67,757, forward strand.
TTCACATTCCAATAGAAAAATGATTTAAAAATTGTGATTTGATATATTTTCACAAAATAGCCATTAGAACATATTGGCAGTGCAAGACATATTTAGTTTAGCATTTCTTTCTTAAATTAATAATAATAATCCAAACTTATTATTTTTAGTACAGTGCTCAAAACATTCAGTACAAGATATTGTTTATTAATTTTAATAATTTTACTATTGAAATTAGAAACATTAGAAATATATCTTCCCTAGAAGAGGAACTAAAGATTCTGTATAAAAAAAATTTGTCACATGCCTTTTCATTTTCATATATTTCATTTTCTCCTTTCCCATGTTAAGTCTATGGAAGAATCTTGATACCTTTCCCTCTCAATATTGATATAATAAAAGTAGTTTCAAAAACATTATTATAAAATGAGAAACCAAAATCTTGAATTTCAAATCATAAGCAGATTGAAAAATTTCCAAACTAGACAACTTTAAAAAGCTTACTAGGTGTCTACAATTTAGCTTCAGAAAAGCTAAATTTGCAATACCAGTTCGTAGACAATGAGTTTTGAGTTGCCTTTATTTTGTCTGTGAATGTCGATGATGTATTTTGAAATTGTGAGCCAAAATGTCATTATCTGAAATGCATCTGTCTGAATGTTAAGTCCAATGCTATATTCAACCTATATTAAAATTTCAATATTTACTCTTGAACAGATTGTTATAATCAGTTTAAAAGTTATTTTATTTTTACAATTAAATATGAAATTTTAAAATATACTTTATTAGTTTGCAACTATTAATTAATATTTTAAAATAATTTCTCTATATATGAATTAAATAAATTAAAGAAACATTAATATAGAATTTTGATATCTCGAATCTTATGGGAACAAAAAAAAAAAAAAATATGAAGAGTTTTTGAGATCAAAGTTCAATTTTAAATAAAGATTTTTGTCAGTAATACACGCCATAGTTTTTAATACTGTATAAGACACTCTTTTTTCCACAAAAATTAGCATTACTCCTGCATCTTAGAAACTAAAGATTGAAAATATCACTGAATAAACATGATCATATTGACAAAAACCTATCAACAATTAGAAATGAAACTTTAAAAAATGAAACTACTGTACGGGGTTGTTCAGTATTCTGACCATGCACAAAAAAGTTCCTGTTCTGGTTATTGGTAGTACATTTACGTTTTTTGTTAAATTTAAATCACTTGTCCTTTGTTTAGACTCCAAAAGCCAGGGAAAATTCATAAGTATTTTTAATTTCTCTAGCAAAAAAATTATAAACTAATTTGAAATAGCAAGGGTTTTGAAGAAAATACTTCAAGATAACTACTGAAATTACATTAGTTTAATGCCAAAAGTTCACGGAAAAAATTTTTACCACATATCAAGGGTTTCGAGATAGAGAGGTTCGAGATAATAAGGTTACACTGTATTTGAATGCTTGTTCAGTATTCTGACCATGCACAAAAAAGTTCCTGTTCTGGTTATTGGTAGTACATTTACGTTTTTTGTTAAATTTAAATCACTTGTCCTTTGTTTAGACTCCAAAAGCCAGGGAAAATTCATAAGTATTTTTAATTTCTCTAGCAAAAAAATTATAAACTAATTTGAAATAGCAAGGGTTTTGAAGAAAATACTTCAAGATAACTACTGAAATTACATTAGTTTAATGCCAAAAGTTCACGGAAAAAATTTTTACCACATATCAAGGGTTTCGAGATAGAGAGGTTCGAGATAATAAGGTTACACTGTATTTGAATGAATACATTATGCAAATTTATAATACAGATCTTTTATTTAAATTGATACCCTCAAATATTGTTGAATATTTATTACTGATAATATTACATGTGTACTTCATGATTTAAATAAAATCTGTTAGTGAAGTTTTAGCTAATGAAAATTTAAAACTGCATAATTTTTACTTTATTTTTTAATGATAAATAGTTTATTATTTAATAAATTAGTATAAATATAGTAACAAATTTTCTTTATTTAGATACTTTGTGGTACTACAATTCCTTCCTGGGTGAACCGTTTAGCCCATATAAGCTCAAGAGTACCCTTTCTACAGCGTTGTTTACCTAGGGAGTGGCTTACACCTATTGCACTACAAGCTACCCTCCAGGAAAACATGGAAAGTCAAACTGAAAATAACGATCATCATCGGCTTTGACAACACAATACATTAACATGTTATTGAAGTCTTCAATCTGCCAAATGATTTCAAACTATTTTCACTGTGCCTGTACACAGACTTCATTGCCAATACTGTGTCAAAGCATTGTTCTTTTGGTAAACAATCTACAAAGTAGAAAAATTTTTTATTGAAATGATTGTTGTACAAATTATGCGAAAATCCATACGAAATTCCTCTTTCCTATAGATTGTTGAATGGTCCATTGCTTCTTATAGAATATGAGTGTTACAAGAGTTTATTGTGTACAGCATTTAAGATAATTGAGAATGAAAGAAACTAGTCCTTGCCTTCGGTACAGTTTTAATGTTTGTGTCGTTTGTTCTTGATGAACTCAAGAAACTGTGGCAGCTCCAAATTGTTGGATTTTTTTTCCCTCCAGCAAATTTATGAGTCTTCAAAGAATCTCAAATACTGTTATATTGACAAATATGTATTGTCTTTATCATCTATATACTTCTATGTATAATGAATTGTAATATTAATAAATTGTTTTATTGGAATAATTATACTTATTATAATAATTCTAAATTATTAAAATACTAATTTTGAATTATTATTAATGAATTTTTCCAATTTAGACAACTGATATTAATATTTTCACTGGAAAATTATTTTCAATATTTAAATGTATCATATATTTTTTTTATATTTATCATGTGCTTTTTTTGGTTTGTTTATGTTTTTCAATAAATGTTATTTTCTTAACTGTAGAAAATCAATCTATAATCTATAATCAATCTATATGTGAGAAAACTTTTTAAATGCTAAAATAAGGAGTGATCACATATACCAGTATACTATATAGAAATATATACAAACAATAATCTTTCAGATTTCCATGAACTATTTATAACTGAGATTTAGATATTCTTTTATTTAATCTAGAGCATTTACCTTTAAATCAATTTTTCATCATTATTTTTCAATAAAAACTTCATTTATTTACAAGAATTTAAGAATTTATTTTGTTGTGAAGGAACTCCTTACTTCATTCAGTTTGACTTTATTGGGCTGAAATATTTGGAATCCTGAAATAGCATAAGATACTTTAGAGATTTGGTCAAAATTATTGTAGTTGAATGATACAATTTGTAGAGGTAGTCACAGAGTAAAGAATCATTATCATCTACACACTATTTTACCTCCTTGATTGATTTAAAATTTTTAGAAAATTTTAAACAAATTAAGAAATACTTATATTCATTCAAAAGTAATTGAACAATATTATCTACATAGATATTTACAGAGAAGGGCTATCTATATCTTCACTTATTCTGACTGCAATTGTGCTGAAAGGGAATTCAAGTAATCTATAAATAAGAAATATATATAACCCAAAATTTATTGAAATTCAAATGTTGAAACTGGTGGAGGTATCTGTAGAGATAGAAAACAAGAAGAAAACAGTTTTTATATAGCAAAACCTGTTCTAATTCTTTTTAAATTGAATCTGAAGCTTAAAATTTGGCAATTATGTTTTATTGATTACTCTTCTCAAATATAAATGTCAGATTAATAATATTTAACATAGAAGTTATAATGAATTTCAGCAAAAATGATTCCTGTAATTAGAAAGTCAGTGGTTATAGTATTTGAATTAGAATCACTATCATACAGTTGATATCTGTTCTATATTCAACTTTTACAACTATCGTAGAATTCTGATTAATCAAGTCTGGTTTAAATAAAATTTTGCATTGTCCAAAGTAAACAGTCATTCACTTCTGGTTTTTTTTTTAATTTTTGTAATAAAATAGTTGTAAATAAAAGTATTTTAAATTATATAATAAAAACAATTTTTAATTTTATTTACAACTGTTTTATTACAAAAATTAAAAAAAAACCAAAACAATGCAAGGTGAATGACAATTCATTTCTGAATTATACAATAAAAGTCATTATATTCAATAAACAGGTGAAAACAGTATGTGCATCATCATGTTGATGTATTCAAATCTAGCTATTTATTAATAATTTACCAAAACTTTCATCCCATGTACATTTTATTCGGGCTCACTTAGTCCACATTACTTTGAAAAACTAGAATTCTACTATATTTTCAATAAATTTTTTAAACAGATCTATAACTAATTACTATATTAAGCAAGAATTTATAAGCAATTATATAATTGTCATAGTTTCATTTAAGTATAGAAAAATTTTAAATACTCAAGATAATGATGATAACTGTAAATATGACAAATTATTTGTTAAATGCCCATTTCAAATTAGTTATTCTGAACTAATGTTAACTGATAATGATCTGATATATGATTAAAAATGTTATCAGTTAATAAAAATAGAAGATTTGAACCATGAAGAGCTGCTTTTTTTTTTCTAAATAAAACAATCGGAGTAATGTAACATATTTGTCTTAAAGCAAAGTAACTTATTAATATGATAAATATAATTATTTTACATTGTTAATGCTTGAAAATTTATTGTTCTTTTTATATTTTCAGTCTTTCCAGTTTTTCTGGACATTTGTTTTTAAAAACATCTAAATGAAAAACTCTTGTAGACCAGATATAGCCCATGGATCAGTTTGGCAATGATTGTTTTAGAGAAATTACTTGAAAAATCTGATAGCAATTCACAATCATTTTTTATATAAACTTCAAAAATCAACTCTCAGTTATCATTATCCTTTTTTCTTTAATAAAATAAAAAATAATTTTTTTAATTTGAATAAGCAATTTGATCAATCTTTTAGGAAGAGGCAGAAATGTGACTGCTGATGTCAAGTTGAATGGCAAAGATTGTAGTTCCTGACTAAATCTATCCTAATGGCTGAATCATCTGCAGGAGCTCACTCTATACACTTTCTAAAAGTGAAACCACGAGTGCTGGCTTGAGTGTCACATTCTTGACTGATTGATTATTTTATTAATTCATATTTCAGATCTCTCTAGTGCCTTATATGATACAACAGAGTTATAAATACAGACAACTCTGTGAATATAGACTTTGTTTATATTTTGCTTACTCATTGATAAATTCTGTATGTACAGAATTTACAATGATAAATTATGTAAATACTATGTTCTGTTCTCAATATTTACAGAATTTTATAGAAAGAGATTTAAAGTATATATATCAATGAGTATGATATGCTTATTTCATCAAGTGTAAATTTTAATATTTACAAACTTAAATAATAATGCATTTGCATAATTCATATTGATATATTAATTCATTTTATTAAATAACAACTCTGGGTCAAATCTGATGTTTTGCTAATTTATAAATTAGCAGAACATCAAATTCAACAAGTTTATAATCAATTCATTATGATAAATTTGTTTATTTCAGCATGTTTACTATTGAAACATATACATTACTTCAAATGATTTTCAATGAAATTATTTTTGATCAAGAAATACATCATAAATATTAAAAAAAAATTTGCTGAAGGTTATTTATGATCAAGATGATATTAACTCTAAGTTTCTTGATCAGGAAACAGACTGATTTTTAATACAGGGGTGATTACAGCCAAAGTTCAACTCACTATAAACTTTCATTTTAAGTTGGATATTATTAATCTGATAATTTTATTTGAGAAAAGTATTCAATAGTATACTAACTGCCAAATTTGAAGCTTCAAATTAATAAAAGAACTAGATCAGTGAAAAATAGTAAAAAAGCATTGTTTTTCTCCTTCACATATACCTTTATAGGTCACATAATTTCTTGAAATTTGGGATAGGTATAGGATTAGGTATTTCTTAGATTGCTTAAGATCCCTGAAAATTTCACCACAATAGGATCAAAATAAAAGGGAGAAATAGGGAATCTCTTCTCTGTAAATATCTCTATAGATCATATGTCTAAAGAATTTTGATCAAATTTGGAATCTTAATTAAATTCTTATAAAAAAGTTTGACCCAATCAGATTACAATTAAGGAGTGTAGAAAAGGATGATTCACTTCTCTAACAATGATTCTATAGATCACATTATTCAATTAATTTCAACCAAATCTGTTTTATAAATGTTACTTTTGTTATTTAAGATTTTCTGAAAGTTTCAATCCAATAGAGCAAAATCAAAAAGAGTAGAGTGTCCTTTCCTCATGAACCTTTTCATAGGTCGCATTGTCTTTGATCAGCAGAAGGGTTGATGATGACAAAATTTGATATATTATAAATGTGTATTATAGTGTGTGTTAATGTTCCATAAAAATTTTTTATGTAATCAGATTAAATATCAAGATGTTAACAAACTATTTTTAGAATGTTGTTCTTAGAAATAGGATTTTCATCTAAAAAATAAATGATATCTCATCAAAAACATTTAATATATAAAAAAATAAGCTAAATATAGCAATAAGAAATTAGAATATTTGTTACAATTTAGATGTGGCTACTTGGTTGACAATTTAAGAAAATAAGCATCATCAAACAAAGTAGCTATTTAGATTATAATAAATTTATATAAAAAAATAAGCCAAGTATAGTTGTAATAAATTAAATTTAAGAATTTATTAATTTAAAAATTTTAAATTAATAAATTGTACTTGGCTTATTTTTTTATATATTAGATGTTTTATTAAAAATTTAAAATTCTGTTTAAATCAAATATGTTGTATTATAATAAATTTAAATATTAAATTACACATTAAACTCTTATATAAAAAGCAAGATAATCAAAAAAATGTATATTTAAATAGAAATTAAATTGTGTTTGAAAATAAACATCAATTTATTTACAAAACTGATTTCTAGAAAAAATATTTTTACTGTGAAAAGAACAATTACAAAATTTCATATTATAGAACACTGAAAATTTTTTTAATTTACTTAATCTTACATAAAACTGTAACATAATAAAATATATTGCATGTTTAACAAAAACGAACAATAATATAATCTTAGATTTACGAAGAGATTCCGTTCAAACTGCCAATGATCCAGATCTTAAGTCGGAAATAGCTTATGAATTGTATATTACCATTATTATAACACAATACAGCATTATAAACTGAACAAACACAAAGCTAAAGGGTCCAGACACAAAATGAACACTAATAATGTATTAGACCATTATAATGGACTCAGTCATATGAATTGCATTGATCAATCACAGGAATTACTGATTGCAGCTTGGTCATGAATTCAGTATAAGCCTAATATTGATTTAAAAAGCAATTAAAACATTTTATTTTAACAATAATCTTTTTCAAAACATGCTTTCTTACTAGTGTATCTAAAAAATGCATTTTAATATTACATAAATATTCAATATAGTATGACATAATTTATATTATAAGCTGTTATTTACATCTGATAATCAAATTTGTAAGAATTATAAAATTTTGTTAAATATTTTTTTAAACAAGATATATTTCTACAGTTCAAATATTTATTGTACTTGTCCTTATGACCATTTAAACTAGGAGTAATGCCAAATTATCATTTATATCATTATTATTATTTTCCTTATAATTTTTGCATTCTGTCTACATCAAAATATACTGATGATTTTATTTGTAGAATCAGTTATTTGACCAACAAACTAGTTTAGTTTAATACTGGAAGTTTAGTGCTTTTTATTAGTCAGAGAATTGCTTTTTTAATGTAATATCAGAATTAGTACTTTCAGGTTATCATCATTTTAAGGTCATAAAGTGAACACTTACACAATTTTAATGATAGAATGTACTTATTACCACAAGAAAAATGCAATATTTTTAGCAATGTAATATGATATATGGTTTATAAAATTACAATCGTAACTTGGTCACATTACTTTAACGACTAACTGAGAACACGCAATTGTAGTAACAATCACAATCAAAGTAATGTTCCCACAAATATAGCATTGCTCATGTGCTTATCATAGCTGTGCAATGATTGATGACTTTTAATGGTTTCTTTTCCATTCAATTAATGACATATCCGAAGCGAATCGAACCTTTAACGCTATTTCGTAATTAGAAGCTCACGTTATTCTCTCTTAATGATAACACACATTTATTAAACTAGCAACAACTTTACGGTTTTATCAAATAAAAGTAAAAATTTACTCTGACGGTCACAAGATGGCACCATAACAGCGTATTGGTTATAAACCGATAGCTACAGCGCTGAATAAGTCGTTAAAATTAATGGCGCGTCATATTTTTTTTTCTCTCTATCATAGATGAAAAAAAGCGTGCAGTGTTGATAAAATTAATTTAATATAAATGCTGTTTTTAGTAATTTATAAATGGGAGGCGTATACGCTAATTTAATTTGTATCTTTAGATTATTTAATATGACCTTAATTTTCACTAATGGTTTCTGTTATACAGATGTATCAACGCGGGAGAGATTGCATTACGCTGAATATAAGCAGCGACGATGCTATTACAGTATTAAATTCGTTATTATTATAAATATCGACAGATTAAAAATTTATTGAATATAACATGTAAAAAAAAATCTGTAGAGAATTATCAGGAGATCGTGAGTTAGCTATTTTTCCTTGTGTAGAACTACAATATTTCATAATTGCCTTAAGGCAAAGCTGCTAAAGTGTGGCGTGACTTTTCCTTTCACTATAAGCAGAAAATACGATGAAGTAGACAAAATTCGGTATATTGTCTATTGAACATTTTTAGATTTCTATATAATTTATAAATATGATAGACGTGCAGATTATTAACGAAGAGTATCGATGCGGAATTTTTTTATTTATTTTTTGATATTTTTCCAGCTATAAAAATTTACAATAGCATAAAAGAAAGAAAATATTTAAAGTTCGTACGTTATTCTTCTGGGAAACAATAAAACGATTTTTCTATAATTCTTGGATTTTTGCAAGTTCAACGTGCATTTTATTTATTTATTTATTTGATTTTTCCCCTTTGTTGCATTTTCTCAATTGTCTATACAGAGTGGAACTGGATGAATTAGAGCAAATGAATTCCGTCACAATTCTCGAATCTTGTTATCAAAATATTTATAAATAGTCTTCATTTTTTTCTAATTTTAACTCTTGTGCGGTGATCTTCATACCTCAAAGCTCAAGGGTCGATTTAGGTTTCTCTACAGTATTGTCTTATGGGGATTAGTACGGTTTCGGGGAAGTTATCTTTACTTAAAAATTAATTTGTAGGAATTTTATTCTTATCTAAAATCTGGGAATGCTTTTGTAACAAAGATCTGTACAATCTGAGAAATCTATAGATAAGCCTTTTTGACGCTGCATCAATTTTATCTTTTTATTTATTTAAAATATTCCTAACTATTTTTTAAGATAATAGAATACAAATCTGGTTATTAATAATCCAAAATTTATTCTATATGTGCTACATGCTAATCGACATTTTTCTGGCATAATTTTGAAATTTTTGTGGAATCCTTTCGAAAGGTTACGATGTACATTATTCGAGCGACCAACCTAAGGAAAGAATTAAGGTGGTGGTCTGAAGGCCATGACACTATGCAAACCGTGCCAGATGCACCAGTTGTTGTCCTGTCCTTGAGCAGGTGCACTGATGAAGAGATACGATTATACAATCTAATAATTAACTTTAACTTTTATAACAATAATTGAAAAAGATAAAAAAAATAAATGTTGCAGATAATGACTATAATATTAGGAGATAACCGTATTTTTAAAAATATTTCGATGTCCGACAGTTTCTAAATTCGCTATCAGTTATATTTAAACGAGTTTCGAAAGAGAAGTGTGTGAAAAACTGGAATCTCAACCTGAGGTATAACAAACACTGCAAAGTATTACGAAATTTTCTGTCGTACAGATGGTGACCATCACTAAAACACGCTCCAGGCAAGACAAGTTACGACTGCCTACAGCGCACACTCAGGTATGTGGTCTGTCTTGTATCTGTTCTAGTCCACTTTTACTACAACACCATTACTACGTGTATATTAGAAAGGACAAGCGAATGCCTACAACTCTTCTGTTTCTCGGTGTTGCTGCTGCTGCTGCTGCTCTTCTCCTCATTCATTCGAGCAGTGACGTAAGTAGTAGGTGATTGGTCCAGCGTGCCCACCCCTCTCGACGATCCGATGTCGAGCTTTGGTGTCACGCTAGTTATCAGTCCGGAGACAGTGTGTCATCGAGCGTGAAACATTCGAAAAGTCGTCTCTCGAAATATGTTGAGACATGTACTGCCCTATACTTCATAATGGAAAGGTGAGTTGTGCTAGATATATAACACCACACGCGTTTCTACCGTATTGTTTTAAAGTTTCGTCACACGACAAACTCGCGCCAAGAAACCAGACTGGGGTGTCAGGTATCTGTTAATCGATTCCGCGGTAAAAGTGACGCGAAATTTTTCGAGATTCTCGTAAGGTAGACAGTAGGTAATAAGAAAATTCCGTACCATCGGTATACAAAATGTCATGTTTAACCAACCTTCTCTCGGTTTAACGAACCATGTCAATCTCTTTTCATTTGTCCCGGATTTTAAATCACACTCGCTTGTGTTTTTTTTTTTTTTTTTTTTTTTTTTTTTTTTTTTTTTTTTTTTTTTTTTTCAAATTCCTTTTTTTTTTTTTTTTTTTTTCTCTTCCGGTATTATTTCCGAATTGCCGCGCGTGATGGGTTAAAACATCCGGTGCAAAATGCGCATGCTTGCTTGCACCTCTAGGAATCTAGTTAACAGCACGCATGAGCAGAATATCCAATGTCCATGTGGAGTCCGTTGTCCGCTGTCCGTTTCCTGTCTGAATTCATTGTTCAGAAACTAATGGGAGTTGGAATGTTCCACATCAATGAAGCTATAGCTTCATTTTATAACATCGTTTCTGTTTAAAATTAGGTATCCCAGTTAGGTGTTGCTTGCACGCAGGAAATGCTTCTCTTGGGCGAATTTTTGTTATATTTTTTATTTATTTTTTTTTAAACCACAACGCGCATTCTTTAATAGATGTTATATAAGTTTCGTGTTAGAAACTCGTTTAATAACATTTTTGAAAGGATAAGACATGCGAAAACAAGTACGGTTTAGAAATCATCCCCCTCGTACAACCTTGAAACTCTTTTTCCTTTCTTTGTGATGGCCGAAAGACGTAGTTTGGTTGGTATGTTGGCGGAAAATTACCTTCAGCTATTTCTCGAAATTTTGGGGAGGGCAGAAACGGGAATAGCCCCACAATACCGGATATGCGTCAATCCTTGCAACGTGTTGCTGCGATTTTTCCCCATAATTTAATATTCTCTTCCAGTACTGGAATATTATTTTTAAACTCAGACTATTACGGCAACATATTTTTCTAAATATGTTTTCTATTTATGAAAGAATGGTTTTTAAAAGCTAACTTTAAATATTTTATCACCTTTTCGAAAGGCAAACATCTGCAGATAAGTAAAGTCGTACTTACAAGTTGCGACAAGATAAAAAAAGACGCCATTGGAATTTATTTCGTAATATTTTCGATAATTAAAAAAAAAAAAGAAAAATAAGTTATTAATTTAAAGCAGCTGTAACAAGCAAACTCATATGCATAAAGGAATCCCTACTGGTTATAAAATATTCATTAAGGCGTACTAAGAAACCATGCCTGCTAAATACCTCATAAACATGTTAGTATTTATGAGGTATTTAACAGGCATGGCTTGTACGCGTACAGGAAAATGGGTTTGAGATTCAGGTACGTCTTTTAACTTGTTAGGCGTCATTAAAGAATCTTAGAATTCTTATGTGTATAGAGTAACTGCGTTTGGCTATGGGTACAAGATTCAGGTAAGGCCTCACACTTGCTTATGAATTACTTGAGAAATTCATAATCAAATTATTGGGATTTTATTATCCAATTGATTTGGGATCTGTAAATGTTTACAAGTATCTTATGTGCAGGAATGTATATGATATTCGGATAAAGCATCATATGAGCTTATGAATTACTTAAAAGTTTTAAAATTCAAACAGTTGGGATCCAGAAATATTTGTATATGTTCTAAGACATATACAAATATTCCTGAATCCTTAGAGAATTTATCTGAATATCCCCGTTACTGTATCAGATAAGCATAGGAATTTGTGAATCCCAATAATTTGTTTATGAAGTTCTCAAGTAATTCATAGTCATTTATGTAAGATTTTACCTGAATCTTGTACCCATACCTGAATGCAGATACCCTATACGCACAAGAATACTAAAATTCTTTAATGCATACACAACGATTATATTCGAGATCGACTACCTTTAAGTTACGTATCACGTATTCAGGAATAGGTATATTTTTCCTATGTGGTTATTTATTTAGCTCTACTTAAAAGAAAATAGGTAAGTCTATTGTATTCAAATAAAAAGCTAGCTTAGTTATTTGAATTCTGCATTTTTGAAGTATATATAGTTGTCTGAAGTCCCGTAATTAAAATTTTGTAAGTCAAACCAGGCGTGTCTTTTATAAAGATAACGACTGTAGCCTATCCGTACGCTTATAATAATTTCCTCGAATCTTCGTATATTATTTATTATTCTAAATGACTCGATCGCAATCTTAAAAATTGAAAGTGAATAATAACATTTCCTTATAAGAGATGCTACAATCGATAACTGTTAATTAACACGGCTTATAAAAAGAAGAAAAAAAACTAGAAACAATTACCTCCAGCGTGTCGTCACACAGCGAAAGTGACGACATGTAAATAGTAGCGTATATAATTAAGCATTGGGATTGATAACAAATACGAATGACACGTAACACAAAAGATGAACTTTCAATGTCATAGACATCGATGACATCATACACAAAAGCACGAGAGACACGACGTAATTTTCTATTCATCTCGTCACGTACTCGATGCGCAATTTAAGAGATGTCAACGAAAAAAGTCCTCTTTTTGTTTCCCCGTCTTTCCAAATATCTTTTGTTCGAATATATTTTTAGAATTTCATTTTTTTTTTTTCCTACTTCGGAGTAAATATTATTGTTTTGCGAACGTTTTTATTTAAAGAAGAAAATTTTTATAATACTAACAATACAAAGAATCTTTTTTTTTTTTGTGCCGTTGGAATGAATGGATTTTCTCGGAAATGTCTATTGACTCGATATAACGCTTGTATAAAGGAAATGCTAATAATAATAATTTAAGAGCAACAAAAAAACTTACTATTTACAAGCGTGAAATTAATTCATTCTACTGCTATTTTTTTTTTTTTTTTGCTATTTACAAGCGTGAAATTAATTCATTCTACTGCTTTTTTTTTTTTTTTTTTAGGAAAGATGACTAAAGTCGTTTTTACGTATTTGCTGAACTGCAACAGTGAAGAATATAATAGTTTGTTTGTATGTCTATTCATACGATATGGGCAATTTGATATATTTGCATGTCACCAGTGTGTGTGTGGACACTTTTTCCATCTGGAAATATCGTACCAAATAGCGTAAAAAACGCGATCTCGCTGTTGCCATAACTTTGCTTAACCTTTTACAATGTTCTCAGCCTTAAAAATGAAACATTAAGGTTATTTAAAAGCGTTTAATACTACATTTCCGACCGCCATTTTATGTTTGGAACTAACAAGCCCGTTAACGAAGAAAGAAATATATTTTTTTTAAAAGAAAAATTACCTCACTGACAAAAGGCGGAGTGTTTTTTCCCCCCTCTCTTTTTTTCTTTAACCTCACGCCAGATAACTAGGATGAATGTGACACCTAATATAAGACACCTGTTTATCACCAGCTTTAATTTCTAACAGAGCATTCAATAACACAATCAGTAACACGGTAACAGATGGCCAGTTAGAAGTATCGATAATGGTTTCGCCTTCAGTCATTCGGTATAGTTTTAAGGAATCGTATTTCAGTTGGTGTTTGTAATCGCCAGTTTGGTTCAAAGGTTAATATTTGCTAGGGTTATATTGCTAGCTGAAGGACGTCGTATCTTAGTTATGTTTAAGTTAAGAAATAATAATAGTTTGAGAGTGGAGCAGCCGCTGAGGAAATATCTTTTCAGATCGCTCAGAGTAAGAATTTTATCTTTTTTTTTTTTTTTTTTTTTTTTTTTTTTTTTTTTTTTTTTTTTTTTTTTTTTTTTTTTTTTTTTTTTTTTTTTTTTTTTTTGTGTATGTGTGTGTGTGATTACTTAATCTTATATTACTCGAAATTGGGGTTTATGTTTTTAAATTCTAGTAATTTTTAAGGATGATACGTGATGTAAGGAAGATGACATCTGGACAGTGTCTAAGTGACTTCACATATGACTAGCGCTTAGCATTAAGAGATCGTCTTGCCTTACCGCTTTTTAACTACACGAACACGTGAAAGCTGTACATTTCACGTGTTCTATATACGTGAATCTTCCTAACACGCAAAATCTGTACATTTCACGTGTTCGATATACGTGAATCTTCCTAACACGTGAAATCGACAGATATCACGTGTTAAGCTAAGATTTATAAAGTTATTTGTTCTCTTGTGTTAAAGTAGTGTGGTTTTTTTTAACACAGTATGCGATACAGAAAAAAATGTCCATTAACCTTGAATGGAAACAGTCTAATCGAACGTTTAATGGTTATTATTTGTAAAAAAAGTTGCTATTATTATTAAGCTATTCAACTTAAGGCACTGCACTTGTTTTCCAAGAAATATGAGCGTGGAGGAGTGTGTGTGTGCATCACGTGTGCAAGAATGCTATCGAGAGACGTCCTTGCCGCGGGGTGGTTGGAACCTGTGCCTTATGACACAAGTAATAAAAAAAAGCTTTAGTCGAAATCTAAGTCTTCCTCATTGTTCCTTTCTGTTACATTTCATCCCATAAGGTGCCCCTACGCTACAGTAACGTGGTAGCGCTTTTTTTTTCCGATTTAAAAGCATGAGAACGGGTCAACAATCCACAGGTAGGTGTCTTTTTTTTGTGTGTACGTGTGTACGTGCAATCTCGATTTTCTATTATATCACTTCCTCCCCAAATGTGCAATCATCGTTATCGCGTAGATAATTAGCGAAAAAATGCAAAAATGATATCATAAAATGCGGCAATCTCACCGATATCAGATGCAATAACCGCAAAAAAAAAAGAAAGAAATTCGAATGTTAAATATATTTATGCTTTGAAAAGAGTCACGGATGAAAGGATGGAGGGTTTTCCACTGTTTCCTTTTGTACTACTGTGAATGCCTGGAATTCTAGGACCCTTCGCGTGTTTAAATACTGTACAGCTTTTCATTGATGTATTTATTTAGATTCATCCGCTAGCATTGTTAGGTCATGTACCAAGTTGGCTGAATAACCAGCGAATGGAATTTAATCTCTGTAGTATATGTAGAACAAACTATATCACAAAGGGGAATATCGTTCATGTTAAACCACTACAGATAATAACTGATTAACCGCTCGATTCGTTTCATTTAATGCATATAATGATAAGTATAACAAAAAATAATAATAATATGTATTAATAAAATTTTAATTGCAGATAGACGTCATTACGTTTAGCAATCAAGAATTTCGCGATCGTACAGAGAGTAATTATTGATGATTAGTTGCTTGCACAATTTTTCAGTTAAGCAAAAATTATCTTTATTATTATTTTTTCGAGGTTGTTGTTATTAAAACACATCCGTGATTCACCGTTATTCTTACAGAATAAAGAATTCTGTCACAGTTGGACTCCTGGAAGTAATCAGGAAACTTGTTTGTTGTCAGTTTATGGAATAATAACAAATAAAAAGGGGAGATTTTTGGACTTCAGAATATATATTATTCTTGTTGTTTACTACGGAATCAAAATTTAAACAATCTTGTCTAATCTAAATATACTTTTTTTATATATATATAAACAATCGAAAATCTTCCAATTTTGGATTTTTATTTATTTTTTCCTGTTTAGCTTTGCAGTGCAATCTATATATAATTCGTTAAAGCGTATTTACGGAAAAGCTAAAAGTGAAAAGCGTGGGAAAACTTGTTTATAGAATTACTGAAAGGACAATGTGCTTAACAAGCATTTTTTATTTTTATTTTTTTGCTTGTTTTAATAGGTATATTTAAATTTTTGAGATTTTTCTTTGTATAGGATACGCATACAAGTGCTTAAGGTATGAATCAGCCCTTCGACGAGCGAAATTTTGAAAAAAATCGATCGAAATTTATGTAAACAATCTTCTTCGTTTTCTGTATACATCATTCTCGAGTTTACGTTTGCAATGTCATCGTTATTTGCATAGAATTTCTGCTATTTCATAATTAATGTGAACGTTATTTAGACATTTTGTCCTCTCGTTTTGCTAAAAGCGAACTTTACATTCCAGTTCACGGCCTGGCTCTCTTCTACTAAAGGTGAGGTTAATCAATAATATAAAAGTTTACTGTTAAGATCGGGCTTGGCGCCGATGTTTAGAATTCGATCCGTTTGCACTTTTAATTTCCGCATTTTAACACGATACAGAAAATATTTAATGCAAATGTTATCGACTATATAGGCGTTGCACCAAGTAACTAGATCCTTCCAATTTTAACCGGAATGGAATGTTCGGTCCTGACATAAAACAGACACGTGACCCTTCACCCAACATGGTGTGGCAGGTAAACACACGCATTCTAGTACGTATTGACCGCTAACCGGACCTTCTGACAACAATTAATCACTAGGAAAGCGCAGCATTTCCTCTTACTTAATATCCCCGTAGTTTCGTTTTTAACAAGTTAAGACTTCGTAAAAACTTATTTCCACGAATGCAACAATGCGAGAAAACGATAACGATGTAAGTCAGCGTGTCGAATAGTTTTCTCATTTTTCTGGAAAAAAAATGCTTAAAGTCTTTTATGGGAACTTCGGAGAAATAGAATATTCGGAATTGTTGTATCGTTCAAAAATAGGGATTAACTAAGAACTGATATATGTGGGACAATTCAGAAGTTCGGCAATTACAAACATGCGGTGGTGATTCGCGTTTCATAATCCGAGCATTCTTGCACAGTGGAACGGAAAATGTTGAATCACCTGTCATGGAATGGAACGCGGAATTTCAGTCATTTACACACGAATAAACTTTATTTTTCTTTATTTGTTCACAATCCGGTTACAGGTTAAAGTTGGTACGACTGATGCTGATCCAGACATGTTGTTCACAGCCAAGACGACCCTGGACGATTGTAGTTCCTCCTTGCCTCCTGGCCAAAAATACGTCGCCGTTTGTGTACTGACAGGAGATACTTTTTATTTTGTAGTCGATGTAAGTGGCTTTTTTACTTTTCTTCTTAAGATTAGATATTATTTTTCTTCCTTTTTATCCCTGGGCCATTCGTTTTACTCTTCTAAGGAAAGCATCGACAGTTACAGAGAATCGACTGTTAACGTTAGATAACTGATTAATAATAAATTTTAACCAGCTGTTTAAATAAGGAATGTTTTTATCTGTTTACAAATTTTCAAATATTTTCGTATTTTAAATTTTCTTCCCGCTTATCTCATTTTCTGGGATCAAAAGTTACTGGCCCAGTCAGAAATGAAATATTTTAAAAGTTATTTTCCTTAAAGATTTAGACTAGAAAAAATATATATTTATATAAAATAATAATAAAGAAACATGTTTAAAATTTATGCTTCACCACAAATGTGGAAACATTTGTTGTTAATATTTAATCATCCGTTTAGAGTTTACAGTGCGCATTTTGCGTTATTGACTACGTGATCTGGTTGATGTTAACGCGAATCGTTCCCAAAATCATATACGTTTGATCAAACTCTGTTAATGGTTTTTTTCAACTCAATATTTATCTCTTTAAAGATTATGTCGGTATTTTTATATAAATAAACCAATAGAAAGTATGTTTTTATCATGAATTCCTCACTAAATAAATTCCCATAATAAGAAATAAAAAAAAAAAAATAATGGAATTTTACAGATCAGCATCATCATTGCTTAATGATAGAAGATATGACTGAAAATCTGTAATTAATTTTCTATTACAGTTAATTTTATAAAAATAAATCAATAGAAAATATGTTTTCCTCATGAATTCCTTGCTAAATAGATTCCTACAGCCAGAAACAAAAGTGGAATTTTATAGATAATCATCATAATAATAATAATTATAATGATTAATACAATATATTGTTTAATGATAGGAGATATGATTTAGAAAGAAAAGTGGAATTTTATAGATAATCATCATAATAATAATAATAATTATAATGATTAATACAATATATTGTTTAATGATAGGAGATATGATTGAAAATCTGTAACTAATTTCCTATAAATATTTGATAAAACATCTACTATCTAAGATAATTTTTATTTATGTTAATGCTGATAATTTTAAATCTGGATTAACAACAAATATCTATATCTATCAAAACATTGCACTCCACATCCCTGTGATGAAAATCAACCTCTTTTCCTTAGTTTTGATCCTAGTCATTTAATAAAAAATATTCGCAACCAATATTTATCCAAAGAATTTAAAATAAATAATTGTATTATTAGCTATGTAAAAAAATTATATGCACTCCAAAAGACATTAATTGTACAACCTGTTCGTTTATTATCAAGGAAAGTGATTTATCCTACAAATTTAGAAAAAATGAATGTCAAAAGAGTTAAACAAATATTCTCTAATGAATTAATCGGAGCATTATCCAGTCTACCAGTTATTGCTTCAGAACACTTTATAATGGATGATAATCTCCAAGCAACAATAAAATTTTTAAAAATGATTAAAAAGTGGTACGATATTCATGACATAGCTAATCAAAATCAATGCTATCATTTGAAAAATATGGATAAATTAGCCTTTAAAGGAACAGATGATGAACGATTAAACTGGTTGGAAGATGAATTTCTTCCTTACATTAATTTAATACAAGCTAATCAATCAGCAATAAATAGATTCACATCTGAGACCTACCAAGCGATTCTTTTAACAACAAACTCCACAGTCAGCACAATAAAATATCCGATAAAAATTGGCTTTCATTATATAATTACAAGAAAATTAACTAGTGATTCAATAGAATTATTATTTAGTCATTTGCGACAAATGGGAGGAAATAATGATATGTTGGATGTCAGATCATGTATGTATGCTTTGGAAGGAACTTTGGTTACAGGCATCATTTCTGCATCAACACAGGGAAATGTTCAAAATGAATCCATTACATCAAGTCAAGAAAATTTAATAAGTCTAATAAAACCAATAAAAACATTGAAAAACACGATTTGTTTTAAAAGCAGTTTACCTGAAATGATTTTGAATATATTGAAAAGACCAATTATAGGTAATTTTTTATATTTTAATCTGATAACTATATTAAAAATTACAAAAAGTGCTAACAACATATTACAGATTAATTTTTGAAATATGTAGGCATTTATAAATTAATAACTATTTCTTTATAAATTTTGGATCTAATATTTATCATATTTATTAAATATGAGATCCAAAATATATTCAATATAAAATTGTGATAATTTGGACTGTTTAAAAACAATAATAATTTATATACAATTTTTTGCAGAAGAAATTGCTACAATGGAGACGGCTGCGATAGCAATGATTGCTGGATATTTGGTCCGAATTGCTGAAGAAAATAGCGATTGTGAAAATTGTTTGATTCAGCTGTCATTTCCATGCCAGAACGCTCCTCTGTTAACATTGATTAAAAATCAAAACAGAGGAGGACTGGTGTATCCGTCAAAAAAACTCATCAGTTTATTGAAAATTACTAAAGATTTTATAATTTCTGCAGTTCCCTACATAAAAAATAAAACAGTTGCTTATCAAATACTAAAATATGTCGTACCACGCTTTCGTGAAGAATTCAAATGTAATAAATGCGATAATTCTAATTTGATTTATATTCTCTCCCTCGATGGCGTCTCCACCTTGTCGTGGTGAGGGAGCTTGCGTGTTCCAATCAAGTTCATCAAACCTCTTCTTGATAACAGTTGCCAAAAATAACCGATGCTGTAGAATATTATAATTTTCAAAATAATCCTTTATGTAGGAAAATGTTAAAAGTGAAATAAAATTTACTTATTAATTTTTATTAAAATAAAAAGTGACTTTAAAAAATCAAGCTGGGCTGATTAATTGGATATTTTTGAATTTATAAGTAATTTAAATAAATTTTTTTTGTTTCAAAATTAAAACTGAGAAAAGAATCTGTTTTTATTATTAATTACGATGTACAATGCAACGATAGTATAGAGATATTTGCAGTCGAAGTAGCGCCCCTAGTAACAGAATTAGGAACTAAGGTTTTATACTCGAATTCTTGGTTAGAAGTGCTTCGTTTCACGGCCTTGTCTATCTCGGAGGCTACG
>AYEL01077336.1:0-16806 GCA_000484575.1 Olivierus martensii
AAATGAATATACCGTTTGACAAACGTGTTTTTCAATAGGTGTTTTTGTGAAGCCTGGTGAGAGTTTTGTGAAGTATTCTGGGACTTAAACTAATCAACAGACGGTAGTAATATAAGTTTTGCACATTATAAAAAAATTAGCGAGGCTATATCTAATTTGTAAAAAGTACAAACAAAGAAATAATGCATATTTACAGGGTGGTACAAAGTTACCCCCGCTGGACCAAAGTTCGCCCGATTGACTGTAAATCAACACGTACAGTCCAAATGGTGAACGGCTAAATAATCATTGGCAGCCACTTGAGGCCGCTGCTCTTGGCGGGGTTACGCGTTTCTCTTTGATCTTTCTGCGAGTTTCCCTTCCTCTTATTCTAGGTTTCCTTGACTTGATACATTCATCTAACATTAGGTGGGGTGCTGAAGGTAGTGTTTCTCAGGAACTACTGGGCCGATTTACTTGATTTTTTTAAATGACCGTTGGGGTGAATGTAGGATGTACAAAAAATTTGGCATCACGAAACCACAGTGGGGTTTCGCAAAGTCCCAAAAACGGCAAAATTTTCATAAACGGCACATTCCGAACTTAATAAGTCAGTCAATATTGCTCTGATTTCGACGTGGCTGATACCAGTCGATTTGTCTTAGTGAGGCGAACATTACGTCGACTTATATCATACTATAAGGGTACCGTTGCCATAAACCTATTTTGGTGATTTTTGGACTTAATATTGATCCGATTTCGACGTGTATGGAACCATTAGATTCGTCTTAATGTGCCAAACAGTTTTTTATAACACGTCGAGCTACGTTGTATTGTAAGCATACTGTAATGGAAAATAGATGTCGAATTTTCACATGTTAGACAACCTATACAAGCTTTAACTTTTGCGTAAAATTGCTGAAATTTTCTGATATTGTTGTGCGATTGAAAATTTTGATGGACCTTTTTTCCATTTTGAAAAATGTTTAGAACGGATTTTATTCAATGTTAAAGTCGGCAAAAATTTTCAAAACATCGAGGTTTCTACGACATCATGAAGTAAGGCGGCAGGCGGTTCAACTCTGCCCGAGGGCAAATTTTTTTCTTTTTCGTTTTTAAGTAATCTAGCAGAAATTTTATTAGATGGAACTGAGAAAATGGGAATCAAGGGTTTTCGGCCACGTGAACACGAATTTGCTACAACCGGCGAGTTACTTTATACGTACAGTACAGTAATCCGACATATTGTAAAGTTTATTCAATAAGAAATTTTGGCCTAACAAAAAGTAATGGACTATTTTATTGGAAAATGCCCTGAAGGGACAAAAAAAAGGTGGATATACTTGGTCTCAAACATCGAAAAGAAGTGTACAAGCCTCAATACGAAACATACAAGACTTAAAAATCAATTTTTAAAGCTGAAGTATACTTTAACCTCTGAACTTGGAAAAAATCTCTTCACCAAAAAAGAAGTATATTCCGCAGCATCGCTTACAAAACTAACCACCTTGCCCACTAACTCTAACGTTTTACTAGCTCAGCTACGGAATATACTTTTTTTTGGTGAAGAGATTTTTTTCCAAGTTCAGAGGTTAAAGTATACTTTCAGCTTTAAAAATTGATTTTGAGTCTCGCATGTTTCGTATTGAGACTTGTTCACTTCTTTTCGATGTTTGAGACCTCAAATATATTCACCTTTTTTTCTGCCCCTTCAGGGCATTTTCCAATAAACTACTGTAGTATGAGTCAATCAGTGACTATGGGATTCAAGCAAGATATAAGTCACTGCCATGTCTCTTGATTTTAATTATAAGTTACGAAATGAATATTTAAAAATATTTATAATTTTACACAAAATTTATATAAAAAATATTTTAATGAAAAGAATAATTAATTAGAAACAACGAAAATATAAAAATTTATTCTTTTTTTTAAGGAAACTTTGTTATGCGCATGTGCAGTAACGAACTGGTTCCATGCTTTTTAGCAACGAACACGAAGATTCAATTAACAGCTTTTAATTTTTTTAAAAGATTATTTTTGTTGTAAAGATATAATATGGCAGAAGAACAGAATGTCAGGGTAAGCTAAACTATAATTTCCAGAAAATTATATTTTGTTAAAGTTACAGAAATGTCAGAATAGTGTAGTTGTAATCAAATTATAAGTTATTCTTTACTTATATTATCAAATGAATAAAATAATTTTAGCTTATTTCACAAAAGAATTTGTTCAATCTAAGAATATCTTTACTATATTATTTTTTTGCGAGTTAAACAACGTATGAAAGTAACTGTCGACATGATTATTCTGTTTAAAATATCGTAATTATGAAGAATCCTCTGATTTTTATAAATAAATAGTAAATGTAAATTTTAAATATGAAGGAAAAGTTACAAAAAAATTCAATTCATGCGAAATAGAAAGGGAATGAGTGAACTGAAATAGTTTCAATAAATTTCTTTATTGGCTGTATATTATACAATAGAGAAATGTGATGTGGAATAAAGTCTACATGGAAATTAATCTATGAAGTTAAGATAATATAAATAAAGATAGATTGACCATACATGATATGTGAATAACTATATAAGTAAATCAATAAATTGCATTATTGCTAACTTTTTGTAATTTCTGCTTATCAAAGTAAATATTACAACAACAGATTTTATATGCTACACTAATGTATTTTTAAAAGGATTGTTTTACTTTATTGCCAATTACAATACAAAATATATAAAACTAGAATTTGGCATGGATACTGAAAAAGATTTGATTACTCTGACATTGTATTGTGATTAGTTTTGGGATTGTTTTACACTTAATAGATATTATGTTGATTTGATAATTTAGCAAACTAATCCTGTTTTTTGTCCTTTGATTTTTAAGAAAATACGTATTTGATGATACAAATTCAGTTTACCCAATGACATTGCTAAATGATAATTCAATGATAATTTTTATTCTATTTGATTTATTATGATAGTTAGGCTTGATTACTTTGTCTATCTACTTAACTCTTTTTTAGAAGAAATCTCTTTACAAAATCTTTTGTAAGGATATATCCCAACATCTGTTCAATTAGAGGCATGGTATAAACCAGGGGTGGCCAACCTATGACAATTGTGCCAAAAGTGGTGCATTGCATGATTAGAAGTGGCACACTGAACCCCAGAGAAAAATTATTAGAAATGCCTCTGTGCTCATGTTCACTTATAACACAAAAACAGCTGAATGGATTTTTATGAAACAACTTTTGTTTCTTAGGGGATTTATGCAGGAAGGTTTAAAATTCGATATTGATTATTAGAAATTGATTTTATATATTGTAATTGACATAGATTACTTGATATAAAATTCAAGATGGAAGATTAATGTTATTTGAGCAACCTATTTGGTTACAGTGACTATGTGACACATTAGCTCTCCAATATCATTGGATTGCTATGATCATGTCAGTGATAATTGAGCAGTCTCATTGGATCATAATGGCCATGCAATTGTTGCACATGACGTTAATGAGACTGCTCAGTTATTAAATTAATGGCAGATATCGAGTACTCTACTATACAGTATATTATTTCGTTAAACAATTGAACTTCAGATTTCATATTAAAAAGTTTCTAAATTTTTTTTTAATCTTTCTTTAATTTTCTATTGATTATAGCTTACATTATCTTATTTATATTACCTTACCTTATATTACATTATCTTATTATTTTATATATATATATAATCACTGAATTAACAAATTTAACAGAGGATATAGATCTAAAAAATTTAAATACAAACATAACTAATATACTAATACAAACTGCTACTGAAGTGGCCGGAAACAGAGACAGGTCAAAAATGATAAATTATCTGATAAAACTAAATTACTAGAACAAACGAAGAGAAATAACGATAAATGGAAATGCTGTTTCTAAGAAAATTGAATATGCTGAACTTTGTAAAACGGTAAACGGTATATCACTGACGATATCAGAAAGTACAATTGTAACTTAGTTAAAAAATTCATTGAGGAAAACAAAGGAATAAAATCTGTAAAAAAGCATCTTTGCTGGTGGAAGAAAAAGGATTTTTGCTTTAAAAGCCAAAGATGGTAAAATAATTAAAAACCAAGAGTATATCTTAAAATGTGTAGAAGAATTTTATTCTTCCACACGTATCTCTATACAGATACACATAGAGATACAAATGATAGTTGTTTGGTACAAAATTCAAAGAGTGATATACTACCAATTTTGAAAGAAGTTCATCTTGCTATCAAGAATATGAAAAAAGGGAAGGCACTAGGAGAAGATGGCATCACAGTAGATATCTTACATGAAGGAGGAGAACAAATAAAAGACATTCTAACAAATTTATTTAATAGATGTTTAAAACAAAAAGATGTACCAGAAGATTGGAAGAATGCAACAGTTATTCTTTTCAATAATAAACAACTAACAGTTATTCTTTTGCACAAGAAAGGGGAAAAGGAGGATATCTCTAATTACAGACCTATCAGTCTTTTATCTGTATTGTATAAAGTTTTTACTCACATTTTGGCAGATGGATTAAAACAATCACTGGATGAAGTACAGCCAAGAGAACAAGCAGTATTCAGGACAGGATATAGTACCATGGATCACATTTTTGTATTGCGAGAAATTGTGGGAAAGAACAAATGAGTATGAAATTCCACTTTGTTTAGCATTCAATGATTATGAAAAAGCTTTTGATAGTGTTATGACATCTGCTGTGCTAAATGCTTTGGCTAATACTGATACTGATTCAGGCTATGTTGATATTTTCAGTAAAGTTTATAGTCAAGCATCAGCAAGAATTAGATTTCATAAATATAGTGAGAAAATTAAAATAGGAAAATGTGTTAGACAAGGTGATACTATTTTACCAAAACTGTTTTCTGCAGTCCTTGAAGAAGTAATCAAAAAAATAGATTGGGATAAAACTGGTCTCAAAATAGATGGAGAATATCTAAGACACCTATGATTTGCTGATGATGTAATCTTCTTAGCTTCGAATCCAAATGAACTACAGAATATGATACAAAGCTTGGCCACAGAAAGCAAGAAAGTAGGACTTAGAATAAACAAAAGTAAAACTAAGTTACAAAACATATAATCAACACTCAGGCTGGGATGAGAATAAACACAACACAGAGTATTTAAATAGCAGTAGCGCTTTCGATTTTTAATAGAAAATCCTCCTCAGCTACTTACAGAATGGAACACCAACAAATACGTTCTATCAAACACAAACTGATTACAGTTTATGTTCGATAGAACGTATTTGTTAGTGTTCTGTTCTGTAAGTAGCTAAGGAGGATTTTCTATTAAAAATTGAAAGTGCTACTGCTATTTAAATACTCTGTGTTGTGTTTATTCTCATCCCTGCCTGAGTGCTGATTATATATTTTGTAACTTGTATTCTATAGGCAGTGTATTAGTTTTCTTTTATTCGAAGTAAAACTAAGGTCATGTACAATAACTTTGCTGATCAAAAGAAGAAAAAACTAGATAACATGGTTCTAGAGGAAGTCAGTGGCTATATTTACCTTGGACAATTGCTCACTCTGGATGGTGACCTTATGCCAGAAATAATCAGGAGAATTAAATTAGCTTGGAGTGCTTTTGGTAGAAACAACTCAATTTTAAAAGGAAAAATGCCACTTTTCTCGAAAAGAAAAATATTTGATCAGTGTATTCTGCCAGTTTTAACTTATGGATCAGAAACTTGGAGACTAAAAGAGCTATTCAAAGGCTGCAAACAACACAAAGGAGTATGGAAAGATGCATGCTGGGAATAACTAGAAGAGACAGAAAACATAATACTTGGGTAAGGAGTCAAACAAAAGTTATAGATGTAATCCAAAAGATAAAAAAGCAGAAGTGGACATGGGCTGGACATATAATAAGAATAAATGATAATAGATGGACAACTAAAGTACATTGATTAATTTCCCTCAAGGATAAACAACCTTTTTCTATCCAGTGGAGGACTATTGATAGTAAATTATCATTTACACGCTAAACTCAAATGATAGTAGTGCAAAGACATCAAGATAGCTTTTCTATATAAAATATAAATTTTATTTATTTATTTATTTATGACACTTTATAGGTTAATAGCAAAGGAATGCAATTATTCTGTCAAGTATGTAACACATTAAAAGTTGGAAAAACAGAATTGTTTGGTCTTGCCATTTATTCAGGTAAATATTTTAATCATCCTTCCAAGCATTCCATAAAAAATCTGTAATTAAAGATTTTAAAATTAACTTAATAAATATTAATGCTTATGCAATGACAATGTAGCAATATTAATTATTTTCTCTTGTTGAGTGCTGTTGGGTCTCATGCTATGATGTCTGAATAGCATGACGTGCTACAGCCGGCTGGCTGTTTGATGTTGATATTAATATTATATAAATTAATAAAGAAACAGTTGGTTAGATAAAGTTGAAGGAGAGACAAGGAACTATGAGACAAGATAACTAATTTAGCAAGCAGTCACATTTCTGCATTCATAGATATCATAATGAGGTCTGTCTTATCCATTAGATACACTGCCTAAGGCCTACAAAAATGTTTGAGAGCTGATAAAAAATTTAATGATTAGAAAATAGGATAATATAAAAAAACATTATCAATGTGAACAGTATCTAGTGCCTTAAAAGATCTTGAGACAGCCTTAATTATAGTAGAGGTATTCTTTAATAAATCAACATGCTTTAGGAACTATATAAATTTGCATTATCTAAAAGTGCAGAAGAAAACTTTAAATAAGTTAACTATAAATCTAATTCATAGAGAAATTTATTATAGAAGAATTACTCAATATTTCAATAAGAAATAAATATTGCAGATGGGATATATCATTTCATTGATCCAGAGCAGAAGCTATCAAAATATGCTCCGAAATGGTGGAAGGTGCTTCGTAATAATGTAAGTAGTTTTTTAATGAATTTTATGGGCAGATTTTGTATTACTGATGCATTAATTAATTATCATAAATTAATTTTCATTAGGGAATTGATAACAAGCAGAATATTTTGACATTTCATTTTCGGGTAGAAATATATGTTGATTGTCATCTATTGGTGAAGTAAGGAAATTATTAATTTATTAAGAATGATGTATAAATTTTTATAAAAAGTTGTGTGTTTTAAATTAGAAAAATAAATTTCTTTATACTGTTTTTTTATTAGTGATAAAGTAGCCAGGCATCATTACTATCTCCAGCTTAGAGAAAATGTTATCAAGTACAACCAAAGTATAAATGAAGAAAGAGCATTTCTTTTAGCAGCATATGCTTTGCAAGCAGATTTTGGGAACTATAACAAAAGTATACATTTTGGAAATTATTTTGAACCTCAGAAGTACTTTCCACTTTCGGTATGAATTTTTATTCAATTAACATGAGTAATTTAATAAATTTTTTATGTGCATTTTTATAAAATTTAAAGATATTGCATGTGAAACTTTTTTGACAATATTTACAGATTATTTTGAGAGTTGGTGAAGCATACATAATCAAATATGCACCTGCCATGCATAAAGATCATACAGGTTTGAGTTGTGGTGAAGCCGAAATTGGTTACATAAAAGAAGCTTCAAATCATGTGTCATCACATAATTTGCATTTTTATAAAATGAGTAACAAGAAACCTAAATTATCGAATGATATTTGGCTTGGTATAAGTCCTACAGGAATAGAACTTTATAAGGTAAGTTGTTTGAAGTTCCTTAAATTCATGTTGAAATTCTATACAAAATGCTACAATCAAAACAGTAGATCAAATTCATCAACTAAACAATTCTGATATTCTGCTTCTAGAATTTTTTTCTCCATAAATAACTTGAAAACAAGTAAATTAAAACAAAAATTATTTTGGTTTATTTTTCTTATAGTTTTGAAGTATAAAAAAACTAAACAAGATATCAGACATGCCATCTAAATGAATAGATTCCTTTTTAAATAATGTATAACTGATTGCTTTTTCATATATAAAATTATCATCAAAATTATTAAATTACTTTGATGGAAATTATTATTGTGATGTGTGTCTAATAGGGAATATTTGAAGAAGATGACTTTAAAAGTTAACAAATGAGGCATGAAAATTGGCCATTTTATCAAATAAGTCTCAAGTACAACAAGATTGAGAATTATTGATGTAGATAATATATGTGTTCCTGTTTCAAGATAAATCAATTATAGTAATAACACACTTGATTGATCTGTTAAATTGATTTTATCTCAAAACAGGAACATGGTCAACAACAGGGAATTGAACCTTGCTTGTCTGAATTGTCAATCCAGTATGCTAATCAACATGCATTGCCATTACTTTTATGTATAAATAATTCTTTTAATTTATTTTTTAATTTATTTTTTAATTTTTCTTTAAAAGAAAACAGAAAAAATGTTATTTTTTAAGTAAATGGAATTTTTATTGCTTTTTCTGAAGATGTTATCATTATTTATTATTAACAGATGTTTTTAATTAATTAATAAATGTCTATTAATTTTTATGAATTATTCTGAACAAAAGAACTTCATACAGACTTAACTCAGAGGTTTATTATATATTTCACTAGAATGAATATTATTTCATCAAAAAAATGTAAAAACAGTTGTATTTTCTTTAATTAATGTTTAATAATTATGATAAAATATTATTTTTGAAATTAATATAATTCATTTTTCTTATATATAGTATCTTTATTATTATTTTTTCGAGGTTGTTGTTATTAAAACACATCCGTGATTCACCGTTATTCTTACAGAATAAAGAATTCTGTCACAGTTGGACTCCTGGAAGTAATCAGGAAACTTGTTTGTTGTCAGTTTATGATTTAATATTAAATAATTATGAAGGATGAGAGAATTTATGTAATTATATTATTTTAATTTAGAGAAAAAAATTTGAAATAAGAACTTGTGGTTGTCCTGAAGAAAGAAAGTTTACCTATTACACTAATAGTGAAGCAGAAGCAAGAAACTTGTTATATTTGAGTAAAGTAAATCATCAATATTATTTAGCCACTCGGACACAAGTTCAAATACTTAAAAAACTCGAACAAGAAGGTTAGTTTTTTAATTTTTTTCAAATAATTATACTTTATAAAAATGTAAATTATTAACTTAATTTTGTAAATTTATGTTTCTATGATAGATTATTATATTATTAAACAAGTATATGTATTTTGTATATGCCACTTAATTTGAAGTAAAATAAGAAAGGGAA
This sequence comes from Olivierus martensii, assembly GCA_000484575.1. Lineage (NCBI taxonomy): Eukaryota > Metazoa > Arthropoda > Arachnida > Scorpiones > Buthidae > Olivierus > Olivierus martensii. Next base: position 9,239 of record AYEL01077336.1, read on the forward strand.
CATTAAGATTAAGAGTTTGTTTACAGTCAAAGTATATTGTATATAATAATTTACATTTTCAAAATAAATAAGGGAATAACATTACCTAATCCATAAGATATTTTCAGAAACAAGTAAATGTTTAATTTGAAGTAAAATAAGAAAGGGAACATTAAGATTAAAAGTTTGTTTACAGTCAAAGTATATTGTATATAATAATTTACATTTCCAAAATAAATAAGGGAATAACATTACCTAATCCATAAGATATTTTCAGAAACAAGTAAATAATATAGAAAAATGATAATGTAAAGCAAATTGAATAAGAATAATATTTAAAATAGTTTAAATTCTGATATAATGTTATATAATATCAATATTTTAGTAACAAAGATTGCACAATGTTGTTAATCCAGAAGCTGGTGTATTACTCACTCACATAAAAAATTATCCAAAAAAAATGGTAGAAGAGGATCCATTTCAATGCTTAAGCAGTTTAATCAAAATAAATAATTTACTTAATTATTTTGATTACTATTAAAAATAATTAATTAATAACCTAAATAATAATTGTAACCTATGAAAATTGTAATAATGTAAAACTTAAGCAAAATATTTCTAAACTAGCAAAAAGCTTTAGAATACTAACTTATTAAATATAATATTTTTTGAAAGATTCTATTCTATATATTAATTATATGATTTTGTATTAATGTGAAAGTCTGTACTTATGTATGTGAATATGCTTATGAGAGTCATGATATGATTGAAAATGTTTCATAAAAAAATTAAATATTAAACTGTAAAATTTTAATATTTAACTGTTATTTTAACAGTGCTGAATATTGTATTTTAAAAATATTAATACAGCATTATAAATTTCCTTTAAGTAAAGATTAACTTCCAATATACAATAATAAGATATATGTACATTAATTTTCATCTATAGTGTATTAAATTATAATTTATAACTGTCAAATTATACTTATTCATGAAAATTTACTGCTGTATAATGATTAATAATAATTCAAATTATTATATGAATTTTTCAAAATACATAATAAAATATGCATTAGTACTTTTACTGAATTACTGCAATAACTGTTTTAAAAGTTAATTAAGTTATAAAAGTCATAAGAATTTGGCTGTGTTAGTCCAATTAATTCAGTTTCTATATTAAAACAGATATTTTTTTTGAAAATTTGTTGTTATTTAGAATTATTAAATAAAATTAAGCACATTTCTTTGCCATTATAAATATTTCTGTTTATTAAGTCTATAGTTCTATTTTCTATTATTTTACTAATTTATTTATTACAAAATGATGCAATATATTAGTTCATTTTTGGAATAAGAAATTAGTCATTTCCCTGATGCAATATAATAGTGATGTATTTACAATCAGATTTATGAATAATATTAATTTTTAAATATTTTATGAAATAGATCCTATTTATATATATCAGTAAATATCTTTATTTCATTTTGTTTATTTTTTATAGATATAAAATTAATCTACATAGTCATATTTTTTCTTGTGAACAAAACACATTACTATATTACATTATATTCAAGTGTAGTTTTATTTATAATTGAAATATTTGAATTTATTCAAACATTGAAATATAGTCTTATTTAAATATTTTATATAATCTTTCTTATTTGATAAATAAAAAATGAATTCATATGAAGAATATGAATTTTTCATCAAAAATTACAATTTAGAATTTTTATGTCATATATAATAAAAGCTTCATTTAATTTCTTCAATAGTTTTAAATTATTTGTTTATAGTAATGTATAAACTGCTTTAAATGATTCGATACTTGGCTATGAATAATTTATTTCCAGATAGAAGAATTATATAAAAGATTTTAATGTCTTTTTGAGACTTTCATCAGAATAATTTCTGAATTGGAATTGCATTTTACTTTTCAATATTCTTAAAATGTTTAGCAAATTACTAATCAAAGAACTTTGTTAAATGAAAAAGTATAATAGCTAGACTAATAAAATACCACTATTCTTTCTGGCCCACCAAATTATAGCATTTATTTCAAATACTATAGTTAGAAAATTTTCTCTTCACTGTTAATATTGTAATAGTCTATAAATAACTATTACAATATTTTATAGTACTTAAAAAAGTAATGTTTAAATCTATACTTTAATATAAATAAATTATATTTTCAAAATAGTCTTTTTAGTTTATGTAAGTTAAAAATTACTTAATTTGTTTAATTTTTAATGTTTTTAGGTCGAAAACCATATCGTGAATCATATATTTATAGTGATGAAACTGATATAATAGATCAAATACAAAAGGAATCAGCATCGTATGATATTTCTATATTTACAAAAAATGCTGCTGAAAACAATAAGTCATCTTTCAATAAGTCTGAAGGTTAGAATTTTTTTTTATTAATTTATATTATAATACAAAATTGTTTGAAATATGAGATGGCTATATATAAAACTAATGTTAAGCTTGACTTCTTATATGGAACAATATACTGTATATAAAATCAGCCTTGTTCCACATGCATGTCCTATAATTTTTAAGCAACATGAATGAAATTTCTATAAAATTAAATTAAAATTGATTATTTAGGCAATTAGGACAATTCTAATTATATAAAACATTGTTTATTTGCAGCTATGTTGCAATACACTATTTCTAAATAAAAGTTTAATTTTTAAATAATAAATGTGGTGTAATTTTGAAGAAGTTTAATTCTGAAAATCCTTATATGACAGATTAGTCATTAACTATAAGAATAGTTGTTAGATGAAAGTAAACATGTTTTATCATATCATATTTAGATTTTTTTACCCAGAAGTTAAAATAAGTTCAGACTGAAAGCATAATTTTTTATAAATTTGTTATTATTCTCATTATTTACAAGTAATTTAATATGTATATGACTTTGTATCATTGATATGAGTTTGTATGCAGTATAATTTATGGGAATTTTTATATACTACATTTTGAAATACTATAGTTTATTTTTGTATACAGAGCCAGCCCAAATCGTGCAAGTGATGCACAGCATCAGGGCGCCACCATATGGGGGCAACTTACAAGATTATTTAGCCACTATTGTCTTTAAAAAATATAGGGAGGGGCACTATAAAAGAACTTTGCAGCAAGGTGCTGACTACCCTAGGGCCAGCTCTGTTTGTATATATTAATTTTTGAGTTTATGAAGTAAAACTTTCTATAAGTTCAAAATAAACAAACTGCTTAACATGTATAAATCTCTAACTGAAACAAAAAGCACTTTTAGCAGTATAAGTTCTCACTAAAAATTTTATTTTAATATTTTTAGTGAGAACTTATACTGCTAAAAGTGCTTTTTGTTTCAGTTAGAGTAAAACTTTCTGTTATGAAATTTAATTGATCACATATAATTTAATTTATCTTTATAAATATGATTTAATTTCTGTATATAAAACATTTCATATAAAAATCTAAAAAAAGATTCACTACGTATGATTAATCATGCATAATACAGAGTATGAAATTTTTTTTTTCTTTTGCTTGTTCAATATCAGGTTATTTATCTAAATAATTTAATCAGTAATGATATATGCTTTATTAATATATTTTTCAAACATTTAATAAGTTTCACTATAAAGTAACAAAGTTAAGGTTATTTTTACTTATTTGTACAATAATTCATTAATATAATCTTTATTTCAGTTATTAAAAATTTAAAAATAGATGGAATTATGATTAAGATTATTATAGTTTCCAATAGAAGAATTATAGAAAACATTTTTTTTCAAAGTTTTATTTTATCATCATATAATTTTTATATCTAACTCATATGAATAATTTGGAAAATTTTATCAAAAAGATGAAAAATAAAAAATAATAACAATTTGTTAATTAAATAATTTATTTTTTTTTTATTAATGAAAGACAATCTGCATAATGTAAATATTTGAAATACTTTTAATGAGTTTAATTATTAAATGAATAAATTTCTTTCAGATTAAAATGGAATTCAGTAACATGATTTATATTTAATCTAAATTTGATTCAAAAGTAATTTAGATTTACAAAATTATATTATAATTAAATTAAAACAAAACAAAAAAGAAATTAAATGTTTTTTCCTCTTTAAATATTTAATCTTTATTCATGTTCAGAATGACTTACACTGTTCTGATAGAGTAATATGCTGAAAATACAATAATATAGATTACAGAGAAATACTGATGCTTATTAATTTATTATTTTCATTTTTTTAAAGTAAATATTAAAATGTCCAATAAATATATGTTAAATTTGACCTTGTGTTTTTAAACAATTGTATTAAGTATATAAAATGATTTTATTGAAAGCATGATTAAAAAAAAGTGATATCACAAATGTCCTAATCTCCAATAAACACTAACAGAATACTAAAATGAAAAGAAATATATCTTTTGCTTTGCTGTGATTTAGCAATATCACAGCTGTCATATAAACTTAGCAATTGAATTTATGATATATGATATGCTGTAGATGTAGTACAGTATTAGATTTAGACTGTTATCTATTTATTTATAAGATACTTTCAAGGCTTTAAATGACTACAGTATTTAAAATTTGAAATTTTAAAATATCTGCCTTTAAAATTTCCAATTTAACATTATTGTTTATCTGTAGAAAATTTCTTTAAATAAAGGATTTTCTAAAGTTTTAAATCAGCTTAAAACGTTTATTTAAATCAAGCTTTATATAGATTACTTTAATGAATGAAATTTTTCTTTTTTTTTTTTAATTTGAATCTTTTTAGTGAATTTATATTGTATAAAGTTAAAAGTATTATAAAATACAATAGTTTTAAAGTGCAATAACTTATTAAAATAAAGATGTGTTAACTTTTATTTCTTGATTTATGAATGAATTCTTGTTAATTTTGATCTTAATGAACTTCAACCAAAATTAATAAGAATTCAGTAGTGGATACTATTAGAACAATGGTAGAAATTGATTTCGTTCAGTTGGAACAATGGATTTTATATCAATGACTATCATTAGTCCATAAAATTCAAGTGGCAAGTATTGCCTGTAAATGATCCTGAGAATCTGTCAAGATGGTATTAAATTTTCTCCACAGTAACTAATTTTCCAATTCAAGAATTTTCGTTATAACAAAATGTTTAATGACGATAAAATAGACTTACTAAATTTAAATTTATAGCAAATATCTATTTTAAATAAGTGACAGACTAAAAGCAGGTTACTGCAGTTTATTATCGTATATAACCGAGGAATTTTTTACGAAAAAAATTTTAAACGGGTTAGCTTATACACAGGGCAAAAAAAAAACTGGAAAACTTTTCGAAGATAGATTTCTCATTAAAATCGCGACGCGTTCCGTTGCGCCTTCCCGTCAACCTCGCGATCCTCAATTTTTATTTCTAATAAAAACATCATCTATTAATTCTTTCAATTTTTTGTTAAAAATATGTGAATATGTATGACTGTATATAAGTTAATGTAATATTTTTCAGATATATAAATATCGGATACTGATTAAATATGATCAAAAATACATAAATTGAACGCGTTGCATCCTCGTTGTGCTATTAGCGCGTTCTATTGTAGCGGCGCGATCCATTATATTTATTTCTAAAAAATACCTATTCTCAATTCTGTTATTAAAAATATGCAAATGCGAATGATTTTTCATTATTTAAATATTAATTTATTGAACTCTTCACACATAAGATCGGAATGTGTAGATCAATTTTTTTTAACGAATAAACATGGCGGTCAATACTGTATCATTAGTTAATTAATATTAAAATGGAAATATAGCAATCTATTGTTCTTTCTGAACGACAATATATACATTTTCTGATACTTTTGATCATTTAGAAAATACGGGATGATTATTTTATCGCCGATTTCGGACATCAGATTTGTTCTCCAGGAGATCGTGCTTACTGGTCGGCTTTCCACTTTCATCAGTTGCAACAAAATTTTCGTTGTGTGTTTTAATTCTGATTATTTTTATCGTTTAAACTTTGTTAAATATTTTTGTTGAGATTCAGAAATGACGGAAACATTTAATATTCCTTGTCGAACAAACACTTCAATAATAAAATCATATTGTAGAGAAACGCGACGCGACGCGACATAATCGCATCGCGTCGCGTTATTCCAATAGTGAAGTGGATTTGGAAAATTTTTTAAATTAAATAAATTATCCATTTATTTCAATTAAAGTCATATTATTTTAATAGTTGAAAATTGAATGGTAGGCTTATATATAGGTTTCAAATTTTTACTCTGAAGTCTGGGAGATTTGCTTATGCATGAGTATATACCATAGTATAAGTATCACTATATACCTTAATTATAAATTTGGATGTACAAAACAATTTGCCATATTTGTTGTTGTTTTTTTTAATTATAAGGCTGTAATCATGGACTTATTTAAAAATTATTAACTACCACATTACTTTTTAAAGCTATATTTTTAGCATTATAACTTGAAATATTTGAGATACCCATTACTTATTTAACAAAATATTCATATTTATATATTGAACATATTTAAAGAACTGATAAAAAGTTTTTTAAATATTTAACTGAAATCTTGCATGAAAGGCAAATTATAATATTAGAATATTATTTATGAATAATAATTATTAAATAATGTATTGTAGTATGAGGAAAAGTAAAATATATTAACATTATCCAATTAAAAATGATAATACTGATAAAGATTATGATAAATGTTTAGAAAACAATGTAATCATTTGGAAATTCCCAATATGTAATAATTGTAATATATGGAATTTGTCCAGCTATTAAAATTAAATCTTGTTTAATGAGCATAAAATAGAATCAAAATATGATTCTATAATAAACAATAATAATATTGTAGTAATTAATACTTATTTCTAAATTTATTGAATGTAAATTCTATTAAACATTTCAACAGAAAATTTGGAACAAAGTGTTTTTACTATATATTTAAGTAATTTGCATTATTAATATTATGATTTCATTATTGTTACAGAATAAAATATGGATATTTTACTGAATTGACAATGTCTTTACTCTGTAAGAAAAATATGTAACTGAATATGAATTATAAGAATTCAAATATGATTTTTATAAGAAATACTGATGATTTCTATATCCTTGTATATGATTTTGAAAATATATAAAATATTATAAATATTGTATTATTTTTTCTATTTCTGGATATTTCAACATTCTTAATTTCAAATAAGAATTATTAGTTTATCTAAACAAAACATGCATCCTTACTATTATAAATATTTATGCAAAATTTAAACTTTTTATTTTGACAAAACATTTTTTTATTCCAGAAATATTTTTTTTTATTTTGTTAAAATATATTTATCATTATTTAAAATATGCGTAAGAATTCTGAATTTCACCAATCCCAGAGTAATTAATTAAATTAATAATTTCAATTAAAGTAAATAAAAATATAGTTTTCAATTTGTTTATAATTTTCATTTGTTATAAATACTGTAATATGTGACTTAACAGTACTTGTTTATTAGAAAAAGCATAAATTATTTTATATTTTTATATAAAAATTATTATTCTT